>JAUJYS010002360.1:0-14972 GCA_033995665.1 Melogona broelemanni
CTGTACTCTTGCTGCAATTTGCGCGCTTCAGCTGCATTCGCCGCGATTATTCGCCTAGTGAAATACCGCCTTAAATGTGTGCGTTGCCAAGCATTGTATCACCCCAGTGGCGCCACCACCCTCACGTCTCTATCTCGCACACTCAGATATTGGCATGCGCAAGTTTTATTGCTCAAACATAATACCACGCATGTCATCTCGTTTATGGTTATTAAATATGTGCGTGTCTACGGTGTCTTCATGAAGGTCTAGGTATGCGAGATTTGGGTGAGGATATTCAGTGTTGGGTAGGAACGGAACAGAAAGTTCCCGTTCCTAGGAACTGGTTCCTTTTTTAGGAACGGTGGAACGCCTAGGTTCCTTTTTATTTTTGAGGAACGGGAACTGGTTCCTTTTTTTCGAGGTACTGGAACGGGGGTTCCTTTTCTGGGTCCAATAATCTTCCTTCTCTAAAAGCACATTTTTCCTAAAAAAAACACGTTTCGATTGAAAATTGATCCTGAAATTGCAAATATTCAAGTTATTCAATTGAAATTTGGCAAACATGTTGGTATTTCTTTTTTTTTTTTATGAATTGGCACCACGCACGTGCAACTCCGTAACGTCGATCATTCGAATTCTTCAAATATTGAACGAACGGAAAAGGAACTGGCTCCTTTTGAAAAGGAACGCAGGAACGCCTAGGTTATTTTTTATTTTTGAGGAACGGGAACGTTAACTGGTTCCATTTTTCATCATAGGAACGGGAACGGGAACGGGAGCAAAAGGAATGAACCCAACACTGGGGATATTGCGAATGGACTGATGTGCGCATTTTCTTCACTGGAGGGCGCCACGTGTATTGCTGTCATCCTAGCCAAACAGTTGACAGTTACATTCGAAGTTGTATTCGAAGTTACATTCTGAGTTTTGAAGTTTTCTGAAGTTTACATATATTGTTGATGATCGAGAAGTCGAGCAATGATGACTTTTGGTCCCGATTTCAATCTGATTTGAGATATTAGGATACGAACTAGAAATTCTATTCAATCTCTTCAATCGAAAAAAAATGGCGGCAACTCTGTTTTATTATGTAGGATAATTACATCTTCACTTATTTTTATTTAACTGTTATTCATATTGACATTTTTTCAATTTTTGCCTTTCTCAAATTGCAATAACTTTGCTTTGTTTGTAAAAGTAATTTTTTTTATTAAGTAAATAAAGTTGCTTGTGCGACAATTGTTTTGCGAGATTTTTTGTTTTTGCTACAATTTACAGTTGACGTCGCGACAATGGCTTCACATAAATAAGCCGTATATAAAAATTGGCGCCTCAACTTCGCGACACTTTTTTATTTGTCGACACTTGTCACCCAGACTTTTTTTTTATATTCGTGTTGACATGGCATTCAGTAAGAGGTGCGGCAGCCAGACATGGAAGTCTATGCCCCTCCCTCCCCCACCCCACCCCACCCCTTCTCGCTATCTCGAATAGTCAGGTAGATAGATATATACGCCGGTTGATATGTGTATATATATTTTTTTAATGCCGAAGGGATTAAGACTTCCGTCATGATACCTTGAATATTGTCGGCGACGTTGTGTGTACGCTATTTTATAGGCCTTTTTCAATTCCATTCCATCCCCCAATATTGGTTCGGTTGGCGCCATAGCTTTCTTTACCGAAGGTGGATGAACACCAAAGATGGTTCGTAAGGGTAGAATCTAGTTGGCGTTCGCTGGCGATGGCGGTGACAAACGATTGATCAGTATTAATTCAGGAACCATTCGGCCTTATTACATTTTTGGATATATTTTTTTTTCCATTTCAGTGTTGAGTTAATTTCAGTTTGACTTAATAAATTATTATGTTCAATAAATGCGGTGTCCAGAGAACATATTAACTTTGGTGGTCTTTTCGAGTTTTCCATTGAAAAAAATCTCAAAATCTCGTACGTTAAACTACACACAATTTGGCTTCTAACATTATGAAAACAGCTCTTTGTTTGAATACGCATACTACAGTCGTGCACCTTTTTGTATTGTGCTTATATCGATAGTTCATTGATCAGAAGTATTGACACACAAAGTAAAGTTGAACCTGTGTTACTTTCACCTTACGAAGGGAAGATACGTGTCCATTAGATTGGGTGAGCGAAAAATAACCAGTCCATCTACAACCATTTAACGCGAAATGGGGACATGTTTTGTTTGCTGATTGCAACTGTCATTTAAAGTAAGTAATTTAGCAAGATAGCTGGGGATTGGAACTTTGGCATAAATTTGACGTCATTTATCGTCATTTTTTGTGTGTTATGGAAATGCAGCTCTGTCATTGCGCCTATGGCAAAAATAACACTTCAGTTTTACTTCTCTTTTTGTCATACGATGCGGCTTCAAAAGGAACGAAACTTTTTCAATTTTTGAGTTTAATTTGCCAGAAAATTAGCCTAGTTCAAAGTAAATTTAATAAACAAAATTAAATTAAATTTCCTATGTAATAAAACAGAGTTTGTCATTTTGTGGGCACAAATTCTTGTGCCCACAAAATCCTTAATGCGATGCTGTAACGCCTTTGTGACGCAATTAAGGCCACGCCGTGACGTCATGATAGAAGCAATATGATGAATCCTTCGAAAATGCTGCCTGTCATCGGAAATGTTTGGTGAAGTTGTTTTTAAAATCAGCACAGTAAAGTGACCCGAATGTATCAAACGATTTTCTAACGATTATGTTTGTCTTCTTTACAGAACCATGGACCGCCAGGTGTCGTCGTGTCGCCGGAAGTCCCCCGGTTCGACGCCATTGTGGTCGTCCCCGGTTGGCAAGCCCGTTCCTGCTTCGGCGCGGGCCTGAACGATGCCCTCTGTCGGCGGCCAGAGACAACTGCGGGTCAGCACCCTCATGCCTATTGACCGCTTGGGCGGAGACGGAAGTGACGTCATTTTAACTTCCGTTCAGCAGCAATCGCCCGCGCACGGCGGTTACAAAGGAGCCAGCAGGTACGTGGAAAACATTCGAGCCATCCTTTCTGCGCACGTGCACTTTTTCGTTTTACCTCTAGGTGCGCATTGAGGTATATATATATATATTGGGTTCGGCGGTCATCTTGGATATTATGTTAAAAGTTTGTACATGTCCAAGCTCGCTGGCCTGACAAACGTGAGAAATTGTTCAGAAGTTATTCAAAATTATTGAGAAAATTCATTAACCCGATAAAGAAATAACCACAAAATAACCGAGAAATATCTGAACTAGACAAATATTTTCAAAAACTATTGTTTTTGATTATTAGTTTATATCTTTATTTAAACTTCCCCTTTAGAAGGCAATTTGTTCAATGACTGATCAGACTTATTAGTACTTAAAGAAAAGGTGCATCATATTAAAAAAAAAATTTTTTTGATAAATTGTGCATGAGATATGGTTATTGGTTTAGATAAATGGCGCTTAAGATTGAATATTATTATTAACATTGGCCGTATTATGCTGAATATTGCAAGGGAAGGTGGGGGGAAACTTTCTTTAAAGCTAGTATTTCACTAGGCGAATAATCGCGGCGAATGCAGCTGAAGCGCGCAAATTACAACAGCACGTGAATTGCAAAAAATGCAAAATTGCAACTGCACGTGGGCTGCGAATGCATACGCAGCTAATTCGCTGGCTCCTGGCGACTAGATTTGAACATGTTCAATTCTATTCGCCGCGAATGCATTTGCAGCTCACGTGCAGTGCCGCCTAGTTTCTGTACTCTTGCTGCAATTTGCGCGCTTCAGCTGCACTCGCCTAGTGAAATACCGCCTTAAGGAGTGTGTGGCTACACGAAATAATATAATTATTCTGAGAAGCGTTTTCAGGGAAGCTTAATTGCAATGCAAATACTAGTCTGGTACTAAATATTAGCAAGACCAGTAAAATATTACATATTTTATAATTAAGCATTAGAGATATTTTATAATTTAACATGGAACTGAAACAGCGAGAATGACGACTAATGACTGGCCAAAGAGTTGGTTGTCAAGCGGCCACGTGCAATCGATTTGTATATGCCCTCGTACTTGTGTATAACTTGTTCCTTTCCCGACCGGTCGATAATTCATTGTGTCCGTTGAACTTGACATCGTCCTGAATGTCAAAACAAATTGCGAATTGCGGTCCATCATCATCTAATCATGGAATGAGTGAGACAGCATTTGTGGGCTTTTGCTGGGCGTGCTGTGCCGCGTAATGGGGTTGCGGTAATTGTGACGCGGTTGTATTTTGGGTGACTCAACCCTATTTTGGACGGTCGTCGGCATAGTACAGACAAAATGTATTGATTTTTCTGGGAAAGTGTTTTTATTCCAGTTACCGTGCATGTCTACCAGACTAAATAATAGAAACGTATAGGCGGCAACTGTGTCAGTCACTGACAGGTGACCATTATTTCGCCAACCTAATCTCTACTCATCGGTAGCTCTTAACCAAAATATTTTAGTTTCATTATTAATAGGTAAATTAAATTTGAATATTGGAAAATTGGAATAAAGTTATTAAAATTAAAAATTAAATTGTATAAAAAATTGTCCGTAAAATGTAACCAAAGTTATTGACGCACTTTTACGTGATCATTTGAAATAGTGCCCATTTATAATTGCGAATTAAGTGACTGAATTTACAATGGTATATTTTTAATTGGGCATTTTTTATTTCGACTTGAAATGGCGTCAATTGATTAGTAAATAATTGAAAAGTAACCGATTGAATCAAATAAACAGATCAGTGAAATAAAGTCAATATAGTAAGACACCTTCAATCCGTCGGTTACAGATGAAAGTTTATTAGTAGTTGTAGTTAATGGCGAGTGTCTTACTTGTAGTTATTAGTGAAATTTAACTGACGTTTTTCACCATTTACTTTTATATTCTAGCCTGGCGATGTGGACAGCGTGGTGGATGGTGGCGATATGCCGGACCGAGTGCCTTCCTACGATGAACTCTCAATCCTCAGTCGAAGCCAATTGCCGCAGGGAAAAGTCAGCTTCTTCCGGGAGTTCGAATACGAACCAGAGGGCCACCCGTACGTTCGCGTGGCCAGCGAGACGCCGATCTCCGAGATCGGACGAGTCCTCGAACACGATTGGAAGATGCCGGTTCCAACCATCGTGCTGCAAGTGATAACGAGTGTCAACCGGTCGGTCGGTTGGGCTGACCACCGCCAATGGAAGAATCTACAAAGTGGACTTATTGGAGCGGCCAACAAGACCAACATGTGGATAATAACCCACGGCCTGAACACGGGAGTGGCCAAGATGCTGGGCGACGTCGTCCACAAAGAAAACCAACGCCGGGAGGCGATGACATGCTACAAACACCCCAAGCAGAGCGGACCCAAACTGCCCAAGTTGACCCTGATGGGAATCGTCAATTCGAATTTGCTCATGTACGACGAACTGTTGGACGGGAAGACCAATCGTGTTGAGGTGGAGAACGACGGCAATCGGCCGAAGGACTATCAATTCGAGTTGAATCCGAACCACACTCATTTTATGCTGGTGCATGATTCCACCAACGATGGCAGCGATCTGAGAGATTGCGTGCTCAACGTGGCTCACCTGTTGAAGAGTGGCGATGGAGACGAAGGTCTGATGATGGCTCCCATGTCCGAACAATCGGAGAAGCCGAGCATCAGCACCAGCGACATTCCGGTGATCGTGCTCATGATCGGCGGCGGCAACAAGAGCATCCTCATGGTGCTCGACCACCTCAAGCGTCAGATCCCCGTGGTGGTGATCAAGGGCAGCGGCGGCGCCGCCGACCTGCTCGCCTTTGCCTACGAGGAGATCAAGGAGCAATCGCGCACCACCTGGGATCCCGACTACATCGAGACTTTCATCATGTCCGAGCTGTCCAAAAAGATCGCCGTCCAATTCGAGGAGTACCGCGAGAACAACCTCGCCCGCAACAAATTCCGCGACCGCATCCTGGAGTGCGTGCGCCTGTCCAGCTACGAGGACCAGACCTTCATGAGCTTCGTGGACATCCACAGCCACAACGCCGATCTGTCCGATCTCGACCAGCATCTGCTGCGGGCTCTCTTCAAGGCCGAGCGGCGCGACGTCAACAACTACAACTGGTACCACCACCTGCAGAAGGACCTGCAGCTCACCCTGGACTGGAATTGTCCGCACATTGCCCAGATCGAGGTTTTCACCACGCATACCACCAAGGTACGGATCGAAAAGAAGATTTTCGAGCAGGCCCTGCTGCGGCAGGACCGTGAGGCCTTCGTCGAACTCTTTCTCGATCAGGGCTTCCAGGTGCACAAGTTCCTGAACGAGAAGCGCCTGTCCAAGCTGTTCGAGAAGGCCGACAACCCGGAGTTCTTTCGCAGCGTGTGTCTGGAGAGCGCGCTCGGCTATAGTTTCTCGTTGAAACTGGACAAGCAGTTCCTGAAACGGGATCTCAACTGGTTCATGCAGTACCTGACCAAGTTGAAGAACTTTGTCCAGGTGCAGGACCTGACCAGCAACTCGATGGGGACGTACACCTGCGAGCCGCCCATCGCCGAGAGGAAGGCTCACCACGCGCTCATAGTCTGGTCGGTTCTGATGAACCGTCCCAAACTGGCCAAAGTCCTCTGGAAGCGAAGCGATCATCCTATCCACGTGGCCCTTCTAATAAGTCTCCTGTACAATAAACTGATCTCGTACGTCAAGGAAAAGCATCTCAGTAAGGAGTTGGAGGATCGCAGCAAGGAGTTCGCCGACATGGCCATCGGGATCCTCGACGCCAGCTTCCAGGCGTCCAGCTGCCGGGCCTTCGACATTTTGAGCGAGGAAATCGCCGATTGGAACTTCAAGACGGCCGTGGAGTTGGCCGCCGTGGCTCGCAACCGCAAGTTCATTGCCCATCCCTGTTGCCAGAAGTGGCTCACCTATCTGTTCTACGGGGATATTCGGATACGCGAGCTCAAGTTCGGGCCGTTTACGGTGGCGCCCTGGATCAAGGTCATCTTGTCCGCGTTCTTCGTGTTTCCCATGTATCTGTGGATCCACTTCAAGACTGGCCAGAAGCGATCGGTGATCGGCATCTACGATGATGGTGAATCTGACGAAGGATCGGATAAAGAATCAGATGTGGACACGATTAGCCAACCACCCCTTTCTCGCATGTGCAGCCAGGAGAGGAGACACAACTCTTTTCCTCTGACAGTGACGAACAACTCATTAAAATACGAGGAGCTGCCCACCACGTCCATGAAAAAGAAGTCCCGCACGTGGCACCTGCGTCGCTTCCCGCAGGTGACTTTCCTGCAGTATCTGAAGCCGAGACCGCAGCCGCCCCTCTACGAGAAAATCTGGTTGTTGTGGAACGCTCCTGTCACCAAGTTTTGGACGCATCAGATCTTCTACATTCTCTATCTGGCGCTGTTCAGTCTGTGCGTTCTCTGGCCGTCCTGGGGCAACTTTTGGTTGGACGTGTCCGTCTGGTTCTGGACTTTTCTCATCTACGTCGAGAACGTTCGCGTCGCCTACATCCAATACAAGAAATACCGAAGTATACCGTTGGTGTCACGGACAGTCGAGCTGATCTGTATAACGATATTTCTGATATTGTTTCTGGTCGTTCGAATCCTACGGCGTAACGACCTGACCCCGTTCGAACTGGAAGTTCCCCATCTCTACATTTCGCCTTACACCGCTCGGGTCATCATGTGCCTCGGACTACTCTACTTCTACTATCGCTTCATTTGGATCTACTTTCCCATTAGTCCGACGCTCGGTCCGCTGCTGTTCAGGATTCGATTAATGGTGATCGATGATTTCGTTCACTTCTTACGTTTGGCGTTGCTGTTCATCATCAGTAGCGGGATTGTCATCCATTCGGTCATTTATCCCGACTATCCCATCAACAAGGAGCTGCTGCGGCGTGTTTTCCATAAGGCTTGGTTCAGTCTGTTTCTAACGCCGATCTCGGATTTGGAAGAGGATAAACGATGCCACGACAGCTATGCGGAATTCAACGACAGCACCAGCATCATAGGAAAATATGACGATTTCACCTGTCCCAACACGGGTGTTTGGCCCTACATTATGACGATTCAATATCTCATCATTTTGAAGTTGATTTTGCTGACCCTGCTCTACGCCCTGTTCAGTGACACTGCGGCCACCACCGCCTCAGACGCCGACGGCATCTGGCGCTACCAGCGCTACCACCTGGTGCTCGATTTCTCCGCCCGCATGCGACTGCCGGCGCCGCTCAACGTGTTCAGCTTTCTCTTTGACATCATCGGGTTCGTGTACAAGACAATTTCCTGTCGCTACTGCCGACGCAAGGCGCCGGACAACCCCGAGCAACCGAAGCACATTCGGCAGAAGATCAACGACTATAACTATTGGCGCACCCTGGCGGTGGATTACAGTAGCAAGCAGGAGGATAAGGAGAAGGAGAAGGGTCTAGGCGCCAAGCAACTGGAAAACATCAAGAGTATCGGCGAGAACATCGAATTTCAAAAGTCGTCCATGTACAAGCTCAAGGTGCGATTGACCGAACTGGAGAAGCTCATGCTCACCAGCTGAATATCGCTGGAGGAAATCAAGCACGAGATGACCAAAGGAGACACCAAGATCAGTGACGGTGTCTTGCATCTCCTGTCCCGCCAGTCGCCCTACTCGGGCACCCGCGTTCGCCATTTCCCGCTGGCTGACAAGTATGTGCCGTGGGAGGTCCTGTACAGTGTCTATGATCCGGTGGTGTACAGCAAGCCGCGCGCTGACTTTCCCGCCACCTTGCGCGACGTGGTGGACGAGGATCTGTTGCTGCTGCGCGAACAACAGGGTATTAAGTACAGAGCGCCCGATCTCAAGTGGAACTTCGTCTTGACCAGCGGCGGTGGCATCACCATCGACCGGACCTCGTGGCTCGTCAGGGACGATCAGCCAGTCATCTACAAGCTGGATTTGCCATTATTCAAATGATGACGGAAACAAGCTGCCACTGTGCGAGTGATATAACAATGCGCAGCTCGTTTTCAGTTACGAGACTGTGACAGCAAAAATGTTCAGTCAAAATGCTGTGGATAAAACCGAATCTCCGGCGCAGCGCCCCCTCGTGTTCGGAGACTACCCAACCTGACCTCCGCCATCCAGACCTTGTGCACCTTGAAAGGGATCGGACCTGCCACAGCCTCTGCGGTTTTAGCTGCCGGCGCTCCCGAGTTGGCTCCCTACATCCCGGACGAGTGCATGTCATATTAGACTGTTAAAATAAAATTATTAAGTACTGCTTCAAGCCGCGAAGAAGACAAATTTTTAAAAAGTAAGAAAATGATGTGGCTCGCCCGAGCGATTCATGTCTAACCTCCCCGTCAAAGTCAGATGCTGAGGCTTCATCCCGACTGCTATCCACCAGAATAGGCTGAGCGGTGAAGCACCTGATTGGTGGACTTTTTGAGGAGGTTGGGCGGTGAGGAGCGATCGGTGTCCGGAGGTGTGGTGGTGGTTGGATCGGTGGGGTAGCTGGGCGGTCGGATGGCGTCCAGGTTGCCGATGCTGAGGGATTGGTAAAGGGGCAGGGTGCAGTAGGGTGGGGCTGGAGGGTTGGGTGGAAGGGGCGGAGAGAGAGCGGGTAGCGGGGCGGCAATGTTGAGGGGGGCTAGAGGCCGCAGGGGTGAGCGGAGGCCAGTCTCGCTGCTGGTGCTGCTGGCTGAGCTGCGTGGCGTTCCTGCTGGCGACGACGATATAACCTTAGGCGACATCCGTCTGGCATAGATAGACTGCTCCTGCTGCTGGTACTGCTGCTGTGGATGATGCTGATGATGGGGAGACTGCTGCCCGTGATGCAGCGACGAAGTGGACGACGACGACTTCCTGGACTTGATCGAACCGCAATTTCCTCCCACCCCGCCACCCGACGACGACCATCCGCTATGATGCGAACCGCTCGACCCGGCCGAAGAATGCAACGCCGGCGACGGGGAACGATTAGTCAGCCGCTGCTCGTTGTTGTAGACCACCGCGCCATGCATGGCCGAGAAAGATGGCGAGTCAGTCAGGGAAGACGGCGGTTGAGGTTGAGTGGAGGTGGGGAAGGATGGGTTGGTGGGGTGGGGAAGGATGGGTTAGTGGGGTGGGGAAGGATGGGTTGGTGGGGTGGGCCAGCGGGAAGGGAGGGGTGGTGCTGCGGGAATGGGGGAAAGGCAGGGTGGTACTATGGTGATGGTAGCCATTGGTGGAAGGTGGTGAGGTGGTGGTTGAGGCGGTGTAGCAGGAGATGGGGAGTATGGAACCGCGGGGGCTGGGTGGTCCGGATGGTGGACGAGCGTACGGGTGGCCAATGACTTCGGTGGATTGCGAGATCAGTAATGGATCTCCTATTTGTCTAGAGTAGGTGGCCGCAATATGGTATGGTGGTGGTTTCCAGTTCTGGTTAGGTGAGGGCGGCACGGTCCCGATGCCTGACAGATGCCGTTGGCTGTAGCAGTCCTGCGACTGCTGTGGCAGTCCGCAGTCGGGCGAGACGACCGACGGTGACAACGGGGGGACGGGGAGCGGCTTGGCTCGTGGTGGCAGAGACGGCGGATCCGGAACGTACTTTGGCGGGAGGGAGAGTCCGGCCAGACTGTTTCAGCCGGGTCGCAGGCTGGGAAAACGGCCGGGGAGAGCGGTGAATGAGGAGGAGGACAGCGAGGGGATCCTGCTGACGATGGGTGGCTCGCCTTGGCCACTGCTGCGGGGTAGAACGTCTCATGGCGGGCAGGGCTGCGAGGCGACTTCATGCTGGATCCGCGACCTGCTCTTAGTCCGAAGTTCCAATAAATCTTCCCACATCATTTGCCAACACTGGCACATCATCTGCCAACACTGGCGTGGAAGCAGCAACGGCCCGCTCAGAGCGCGGGCTGCTACTCCCACCCAACAGCCTCGAGTAGGAACCGACCAGCTGTGAGCGGTTGCTACTAGCCACTGCGTTGGCCGCGACTGCCTGCCACTGACAGCTTCCGCCGGCCACAGCCCAAGTGTGAGTGGCCGAGATGGAGGCTGGCCGCTTGGCCTGTCCGAAGATCATGGATGCCGCGTTGCCGGCATTGCTGTACCGTCGCGCCACCACCACCTCCCAGTTGCTGGAGCAGCCATCGGCGGCTGATGAGGAGGGTGCTACCCTCGAGGTCACTTCGTGGCTGCTAGGATCACCCTGCACCTTGCGCAGGTTGAGGTAGAGGTCCTGGTCGCTTTGGCTGCTGCTGGCTGCGTTCTTCAGGCCCTCATACTTGTGGTGGCGACCCTGCTTCAGACTCTCCAGCTTGTGCAGGATGCCAGACGAGTAGCTGTGTTGGTGCTTGCCATTCTTGGGCGCGCCGCCACCTCGACTGCCCGCGCCGCTGTCGGCTTGCGGATCTGCGCAGCGGTTGGCGGCAGCTGCTGCGGGGACCCGGTTGACGGTGGAGGTGGTGTCCAGAAAATCCCACACGCTGTTGCTCCGTTCTCGGCTACTATCAGAGACATCAGCCGAGGACAAATTGCTAGATGCGTTGGTCTTACTTGAATGCTTCCGCGAATGCTTGCTATAAATATTTTCTTCGTCCGATCTCTTCGGCGAGGGCTGCTCATGCAATTTGGAGGAGAGGCGGGGTGACATGGGTTTGGTGATGCGCGCCTCCTTGAACGTCATGGGCACGGAAGGCAGCCAGACGGCCGTCTCCTGGATCACGGTAGCTTCACAGTCGTTGTTTGGATTTGATTCGTCATCGATCAGCGAATAGATGTTGGCATAATTGGCACTCTTAGTCTTGATGGCTTGGTTGTTGCGGGCGTGCTTGGCGTGCGCCTTCAGCTCCTTGGGATATGGTGTGGAATTCCGCGTTAGCTTGCCCTGCTTATCCAGTTTCTCGTCGGTGGCGAACTTGATGTGCTGCCGCTGGGGGCGCTGCTCCTCCCACACGGACAGATGCAGGCTATCGTTGTCATTGGGCTGGTCCTCGCACGGTCGTTGGTGCCCCTTGTGGCAGGATGAAGCAGGTGAGCACCTATTGGCCAATGTCGATGTCAATGTCGCTCTGCAGGGGAATAAGCGGCTTGTTTTGGTTCTGGGAGAGCCAGAGTGCCTTAAGGGCAGGAAGGTGATGCGGTTGTCGCTGAGGTTGACGGTACGCAGCCGCAGGATATGGCCCAGCTCGTCGGGAATACGGGTGAGGCGGTTGCAGCGGGCCGACAGGATGGTGAGACTGGCGCAGCTGCCAACCTCTGGCGGCAAATATTCCAGCAGGTGTGCATTTTTCGGAGCAAACCAGTGCTGGCTGGAAAACTTTTAAGATCATTTTGGCTCAGAACAAATTCCTATAAGTTGGCTAAGCATCCGATCAAGTTTGGCAACCTTTGTAGTCTATTATTGTAGAATACTGATACGGATTCAAGGTTATTCGTTAGCTGGTTTATTCTATGTACACAGGTTTGATACAGTAATACAGAACACCACCAATACGGCTCACAACATAAGCAAGAATACAATATGGCGTCTCGCCAGACAACACTTCCGGTTCCGCCCTCTCCCGTGGCGCCCTCTAGTGGCTCCACTACACAACAGAAAGGATACACAATTAAAAAAATAAAACATTTCCCCAAATGTTGAGATTTAAAAAAAAAATAACGTTCGAGAAAATTTTGTTATAGGATGGCGTGTGAGCACAAAATATCGAATAAAAGAGTTTCGATTTTACCTCGAATCCCCAGGCGCTGACGTTGGACACTTCGTCCCACTTGGGATCGCCCTTGGAATCGTAGCCGCTGAATCCGATGCCAGAGATGTTACAAATGGCGTCAGCTGAAAATGGCGGAAATAGTTAGACCGTGAAAACACACATTTTGTCTAATCCAACCAAATAATTGTCCTCTGAGGATCACAATAACGTTGCGAGAGTACGGGGGGAATGCTTACATAATAGCCAAGCGTGATAATACTTTGTGCGGACAAACATAGTGGCCGCCATCAGGAAGAATATCTTGGAGATCAGCGGTGTGTCATTGACGAACGTATCCTCTGAGAAAATAAATTGTAAAATAAATTAGCTCACATGGTAGCCAATCTTATCCACGATTGCTAATGAACTCAACAGATTGCGATTTGTCATTCCATTTCAATTCAATTAAAGTGAAAAATCCAATAACACCATTGAATAATCTGATTTTTCTATTAATACTAAGTGAAAATACATCCTTGTAAAAAACTCGCAGTTTCTCTGCTTCATCAAAAGAACTGTTAAATACCATAAAGTGCTATAAACATGATCGATACATGTGATCAATTCATATAATTCCAAATGAGAAACAAAATCACAAATACTGGCAAGCTTTCCTAAAAATAAATTTAAATGTTCCCAAAGTACAGATATTTAGAATAATAATTAACAACGAAATATTAATAAAAAAAACAACAAAATATTTATAAATATATTGGGATATAAAATCGAAATATTTATAAATATATGGAGATACACAAATCCATATATTTATAAAAAATATTGGGATGAAAAAGAGAAATATCCATAAGAAAAGTCATCGGTACAACAACATACAACTGGATAAAAGTGCGTTAATCACACAAAACCCGCAGAGTAAGCCAGAAAATACGATCCGCATTACAATACCGGGCCATCAACCCGATGATCCGCCCACCACCCAACCGTATCGCCGCCACCTGCACAGATCAATTCGCGCACGCGTGCTAACCAAACAAGTCCCATTGTCCGTGCTATCGAAATTATAACGGAAGGCGTGTGCCACGCGTGTATTCATATTTGGTGAAACGTTGTTTGTTGTAACGCCGCCCGCTTTGCCAAAGTGCGACACTGGGTAAAATATCCTCCCCAGAAACCCCGAGCAATTTTCACGTGTATTCTTCAATTTCGATTTTTTCCAATGCGTGTCGTCATCGTAATAACTTTACATTATCAAACAGAAATTACTAAATAATTTTATCTGTTGAAAGCTTTTGCTCAGTGTCCGCAAATCTACCGCAAATCTAATCTCAAGTCTTGTAAATTATTTCCAGTGAATGTTTTTCTAAATATTTTTTTTTATCCAAGGAACGGAAAAGGAAGAATCGTGCCATCAGGACCATTAGGTTATCAAGCTCAGACCATCAGGCTCATCATTATCTCCCGCGGTCATCCTAAGGAATTTGAAATTGACGCGTGTCTCAGGAGGATATTGTTACACGCCTCAGGCTGTACTCACCCATGGCTCTCTGGATGGGAAAGAGTGGCACACACTTGAGCACGACCAACGCAAATATGGAACTCAGGAACACCTTCTTCACGACGGCAGCCTGCGAACATAGAAATAAAGGGGTGGGATGAGAGCCTAACAAAAGACCCTAGTCAAATATATACACTATGCACTGTGCAAATGTACAATTGACGCAAATGATTATAAAGTGACATTGTTCATGGTGACGCCTAACTCTCGTTCATGAAAGATGGCCGCCATCGCCGAAATTCGATAGCTAATGTAATCGGAATTGATGGCAAGCAAAATAGTTGCCTCACAAACAAAATGTAGACGATGTAGTACACAGTTCTGTAATTTGTGCTGAAACGCAGCGTAAAATCGCTGAGTGAGGGGATGATAACAGGCGACCAATATTTCAGTTGGTTAGGTAACGGATCATAAATCTGTCACGGATTCGGCCCAGAATCAGATTGTGTTATGAGGTCTGGGTTCGAATCTCGGTCTGGGCGAAAGTTAATTAACCATAAATGAAACAGGATTAATTCATAGTCACAAGGTCACGGATTGGAGAATACCCCCCAAAAATGGAACATCGCTGTGGTCGAGAGGTAGCGTGCTCGCTCGCCAACCAGCGGGTATGGGTTCGATTCCCAGTGCAGCCGATCGTTGGCTGTAGTACTGCGCGGAGGAAGGCAATGGCAAACAACCTCTGTATTCTGCCAAGAAAAACACAGGTGTCGGGGGATCGAGGGTCGGGGTCCGGAGACGACACGCTGCTGTTA
>JAUJYS010002361.1:0-14972 GCA_033995665.1 Melogona broelemanni
TGTTATTTTATAATAAAAGTGCAAGTCTACATCTGTTGCCGTTTCCATCCCTGGTCAAGGATCCTTTATTTCTATAACTTTTAATTATCGTCCCAGATTCTGAATTCTGTCATTTTCAGAAGTGTTTTGTGCGTTTCAGTTTGTTACTGGTCAGTGTTAAACTGACCACCGTTTGTGTGTGATATAGACAAGAACAGACACAAAATAGTGCAAAAAAGCACGAGTGTAAAATAAAACGAAAATGAATCAATTGATTTGGCTCCTTAATTACGTTTAGTTGATGTGAGGAATTAAATAGTTCCCGAAAGAGTCTCTCTGATAGAGTAATGTTGTTATTCCTGAAAACGTTACGAGTATACCAGTAAGCTAAGATCAAAATCGATTCATTCATTTCCGTTAGAAAAAACACCACCATCGCGAATTCAGTTTGTGCGACCTATACCGTACCGAATATCGGTCGAATCCCAATCGCGCAACATATGTGAACATTGCCATAACATTTTGTTCTAGAAATACAAAATGGTGGTGGTGGTGAAGGGAATGTTTGCCTGTTGGCCACAAAGTCAAAACCTCAGAGAAACAGATACGTGTATGATAATGTACAAGGTAAAAGTGAGAGAGAATAAAAAGTCATTTCTGTGATACACCGCGGCATACAAGGGTTGGACACAATAATGGAAACAGATCTGTTTTTGCATCTTATACAGCTGTTTCCATTATTTTGTCCAACCTCTGGACATTTAAGCATTTATGACTCAGATTTTATGTGGCAAATTCCGGGGAACTAGTAGGTCCAATGCAGTGAAGTTATTCAGGAGAGGGGAGGTTTTATCGGGAAATATGAATATGACAGCTATGGGGGAAATTTTACGACTTAAAACTGCGGCATAAGCATTTGAAGGGGAGGGGGGATGCATATGTGAATAAATAATGTCGCATGTTTGGTGCCTAGTTCTGCATACTGTACGATGTTATGCGTCTGACTGAAACTGAATATTTGCTGTTTGCAATAATTTTGGTTATAAATACCCCATCTGGTGGCTGTTTCGAGGCTGGGGGGGGGGGGTGTTCAGACAATTTTGTTAAAAAAATCGAATGAACCATTTGGGATGAAGTATCGTGGAATTGAAATTAAGCGTGAGTTGTTGAGACGCTTATAAAGATAGTTTTTTTTTCAATATTTTCAATATTTTTTTCCAAATGATCGAGCCGTGATTGTAAGGTAAGGCTTATTACGTTTGCACAACGATATACTCGTAACATTATATTTTGCAAGTGTCTGTTCTGATTTTTCTGCCTTGCGCTGCGAGTTTCGCCAACTCAGTCGTCTTCACCTGGCCTTCGTTCGTTGATCCTAATTAATATTTAAACTGAACCTTAAATTAAATGAAAATATAATTATTTTTATTTTTAATTCATCTAAAGAAAGATGTACATCCAATAGCGGAAATTAGGCAAAAATCAATAAAAAAAATTAATTCTCCCTATATAAGGAAAAAGTATATAATTACGATTGCAACACCATCTAGTGATTTGGTGACGAGATGCGATAATTTCAAACATCTGTATAGCTTTCGGAGTACCACAAATAACGTAATGGAATCACACAAGTTGAGCGATGGCATTTCAATATAAAATAAGCCTAACAACGTATAGAAATTAAAATAGCGGATGTTCGGGTTTCTGAATACGAGATGCAAACAACTGGAAGCGAGGAGCGGCTAGTCTCAATCGTGGACTACGCACGTGCCTGTTTACTTCCGGTCGGTTACCTGCGTGTGGCGATGCGGAAAAAAAGGAGGAACAGAGGCGACTATCACTTAACCCAGCCGCACGTGACACGTGCACACATACATCGTCGGGATCGAGCGCGGGAGCGGCTTTCCCGCGCGTCGTTTTCCGCTCCCTCAGCGGTCGCTGACCCCCTCCCCCCTCTCCACCTCCATTTTGCCACCGACGAAGATCGATGGAATCGATTCTCGGCAGAGAGCGCTCCTTGATACTGCCTCTGGCAGTTTGAGCGTTTTTTGCTGTTGTCGCTAGTGGCGCATAGTCGCCGTTTCATCTTAGTAACAACGATAAAACCCAGGGCAGACAGGGAGGGGGGCGGCGGCGACTGAGTTGGCGAGAATCGCAGCACAAAGCAGAAAAATTATACGTCGTTGTGTAAACGAAATAAAACCCTTACATTACGGTTTGATTATTTGGAAAAATAATTAAAATTTAGAATAAAAACTTTTACTCTCCATACGCGTTTCAACCATTCCAGGTATTGTCAGTGAAGCAAGGGCAATTTTCTATTCTTGACGATTCACGGCTCTATTATTTAAAAAAAAAATTAAAATTTCGAAAATAAAGACTTTCGCTCTCCTTGCGCGTTTCTATCTTTAAAGAATTCTTAAGTGAAGCTATGACAGTTTTTAAAAACCTTTTATTAAGATTACTTGAACCTTGATTGTCTGTCAGTTTCAACTTCTTTGCGTTCCATTTTGTAACTATGTATTGATCTGCTTCACGAATGATGTTAGGGCTCATGATTGTGGCCAATGGTGGGAAGGCCGTGTAATAAGCTGTTGGATGGTTGGTGTGAGGAGGAGCTCTGAATTGAACTTGCAACAAAAGCGGGAGGCTGTGCTCGGTCGGCAAAATGTGCGAACTTTTATCTGCCAAGCCACCAGGGATCGAAAACACTACTTTTATTTTGTTTATTTATTTAAATTGACTGATCAATGCACTTAACGCACTCAACCGAAACAATGGCAACTTTTGAAATATTTAGTTCTCCTTCTATCGGTAAAATCGGTGACCGACCACCAGTTCGGGACGGTTTAGGTTTTTTTAAGAAGGTTCCTTTTGCCACAACTTTCAATTTTCTACGACTATAATTTTCAAAAAGGCGTCGACAATAAAAAAAAATTTCAGCATCAACCAAAAATTGCTAAACATTTTGATCTGTGCGCAAATCAGCATGTGTCCTTTAGATTGTAAATTGTAAATAATCACAAGTGTATAGTACTTTCTACAAGCTTTTAATTTTCCGAGACGGACCTGACAAACCTCAGGTTCTCAACTGAGAACGAATAGCGTAGAATCGCTCATCTTTAGTGGACCCAACCTCTTCAACCACCACCAGCAGCAGAAAAATTCAGGCGAGAGAAATATATTTTTCACGTGCCATAAAGAAATCTCGTGCGGACGCGTGTGATGCGCGTAAGCGGCACGTGAAGGAGGGAGAGAAGTGAGGGTTCATCTACGCCGTTAAACCAGTTCGTTAATTTTAAATAACGAGTTTCTGATGTTTTTATCTGGCACGGTGGCGGTCAACCATTCGTTTTACGCTTGGCCATTTCATCGACGCGGTTCAGTTAAAGGGTACTTGGGGATCTCTCAGCGCGGCAATTGATGGGGGACGGGGGGTGTCTAACCGCTGTTAAACCTTGCACAACCTCCTTAGATCATTTCCTACACTGTGGGTTCCAACACGATACTATTCCATTCCGACTTACTTATCAATAGAAAGTCTTATTAACATTTTAGATGGCAGTTCTGTGTAATTTCATTTGTACGTTCATAACCATACATAAATATTTCATGTCCTAGTGATTCAAAATGAAACCATTGTTTAGATTTCTTTCATTCGATATTTTAACATATGCAATATTATGTTATGGTTTAATTATTATATTTTCGTATAGGTGTTGGCGCGTATATTTTTGTACGTTTTTAGTGGACGTTGTCGAAATATGAAAATTCAGAGATTCTGGGTTCAAATTCAGGTTTAGATGGATTTCCATATTTTCTTTCATCTGGTTTGCCCGATGCGGTTGGTGAGAGGTGCGGTGGCCTCTAGACCGCGGCCAATAGGCCGACATACAGTAATGTTGCCTGTTTCGCGACAGACGAAATGAAATGCTCGGTGCTTATTATTCTGTTCGACTTTTGTTCAGTTTGTTTGAACGCCCTTTGTAGTTTACCAAGTAGAAAGTCATTGTCTCCATCGATACAAAAACATTCGCCACGTGCATACAAAAACAACGCACGACAGCAACAAAAGATGACGTGGAAAAACACACTCGTGCATTGATGGTCTTGTCGATACAAAAAACAAAAATTCAATAAAAAAAACTTGACACTGGTTCGATCGAGGGTTATGTACACGTGGGAATTTTCGCCCCAATTTGAAAATTGATTTCTCAGAAAAGACGCAGTCAAACAACAACTCTGCTAGTCACATCCTCGGGACATAAAAATGTACTCTTTTTGTATTGAATTCTGCTTTTGTGCCCGTATTTGTGTATGTGTGTTTCTTTTTGCCAATCGATAATGGCGCCGCCAGGCGGACAGAACGAAAAGCTGTTAAGCCAATGTTTCGTTTCAAACAGTAACTACTTTCAATTTACACTGTGTAATTCAAACCGTAACTGCTTTCTTTTAGACACGGTTACCAAATGAATCGAAGTCTGCAAAGGCCAATTTAGGTTTCGCTCAGAAATTCTGCCATTTCATTTCATTCGAAAATTATATTAAATAATTTGGAATGATTTTTTTTTAATGCTTCTAAACTCGTTTAAAGTCGAGATGCACTACGATGTGTTCGTTTCGAACGAACCATAAATATCACACAGTGAATTTGCGTATAATCTTTTCCTCAAGATGACATTCTTTTTCAACCAACAGTAATCGTTGGCGGTTTAGGAAATATATATTTTACAAGCTTTCAAAAATATCATCCTGAAGAGAACGGGTCATTGTATCGAAACTTGAATCAGTTTCGGAACTTGCCCCAGAGACGATGGCCTGCGTCACGCACGCGACTCGAATAAACCACACGCGACTAACACCAATTACCGC
This sequence comes from Melogona broelemanni, assembly GCA_033995665.1. Classification (NCBI taxonomy): domain Eukaryota; kingdom Metazoa; phylum Arthropoda; class Diplopoda; order Chordeumatida; family Chordeumatidae; genus Melogona; species Melogona broelemanni. The sequence goes on from JAUJYS010002361.1 coordinate 4,852, forward strand.
AGAGGTGTCCAAGCACGTGTCTTACTTCGCAATGCTGTCACGTGGCGAACTATCCAACCACCGTGATTGGTCGACCAAAAATGGCGTCTGCGTCACGCGAATCTCTCTTTCCAAAAACGCCCACCACCAACCAATCAGAGCACGTGCAGATTCTCGCAGGATTTGGACTTGTTGTCCTTCTGTCTGATCCTGTTGAGCAGTCCCTTAGCGCGGAAGCTGACCGTTCGCGAGCCCTTGTACTTTCGCTTGTCTGGTTTGTTGTCGGTGTGTAGCTGGTCTCCGCGGAGGAGGGCGGTGCCGCGCCGCAGACGGAGGCGAATCTGGCTAAGGGTGCCGACCAGTAGTTCGTCCACGTTGTGGTTGATGCCGCTGGATGTCTCGATAAACTTGCAGTCGTGGGAGGTAGCCAGAGATTTCCCCTCTGTTAGCATCAACATATTAAAAGAGAAAAAACAATAATTTAATCACCAAACTATTTAATTATTAAATTAAATCCTGAAGATTAAAAAAATAAAAGTGAAATGAAGCGAAAAATTCTAATGTTTCGAACACGGTGTTTCTAATTTTATATATGGATGGGGAGGGGCCGCATATATCGTCGCCAGTTATCCCCCGGAATTGAGGGACTAAGGGGTGTCTGTATTCCCCCTTTCGGGGTGATGACAGAAATTGTATAATTTATTATGTTTTATCAATAAACTAAACTAATACCGAGCAGAGAACAAGGAAACTTGTTAAAAATTATACTCTAATATAATCTAACACTAGGCACTATGGTGATTTATAAATATATATATATATATATATATATATATATATATGAACAAAGTGTTTCATTGAAAGAAATTAAAATTAATCTTTTACCTAAAGAATTACATTAAAGATAAAGTTTTTAACAAAAAAATCTAATTAAAAGAAAGTTCTGCACTGACCTTCGGTGGAGACGACCCTTGACCTGACCAGGTCAGTCTTGTTGCCCACCAGGATGATCGCTTTTGTGCGCATGTAGTCTCCCTTCCACAGGTAAGACAGAATATCCTCTGCCTGTTGGTAGCTGCCGCGGTCAGTGATGGAGTAGACAACCACGTAGGCGTGAGGCTCGTATGTCGAAATGAAGTTTTCCACCTGAAAGAAACAAGAACAAGTAAACGTAAAAAACAATTAATGGCAAAAGACTACGTTTCTCGAGTTTTCGACCATAGGTTGGTAATGCGATCGACAATACCATTCATTAAAACGAACATGGTAGGGTTACGATGAATAAATAATTTCTAACATCGTCACGTAAAAAAAATATTTTCAATCAATATATAGGTAGATTTCATACGGGAATTATTGAGTGATAATTCAGTAAGGATTCTGTAATTATTGAAAATAAATGTTCTTTTCGTTAAATTGAAATGTTAGTCATTTTTTAAATACCAAAATACTCCGCTCCTACCATTTACTCATAGGCCATTATGATTTATAAATTTAGCTTTTTAAGCAAATTTCAATTATTTTTCGTTCTGCACGTGCCATTAAATTTTCACGTGATACATGATGTATTTTGTGTAATTTCTCAGGTCAGAATAACAGTCGTTTATTTACTTTCAGTCACCCATAGAACGTTATTTTATTTTCCAGTCAGAAACAGAGATCGTCTTACAGAAGGCTGCTGCCCCCACTGAACGGCACAGTTTTAAAATTGGCACCACTCTGGTGCTGCATGTATTTGCCTATGCTCGGGGGCAGCATTAAAACATTGGCTATGTACTGTCGCAACCAAGGTAAACGTAGAGGTCTTCTGCCTCCCTTTTGTTCGGCTGTGAACTGGTGGATGGCAGTCGCATGTAAGCCGTTTGGAAATTATTTTTTCTTGTACCACTGCACGTGCCATTAGCCTCGGCACGTGCCCCGTCAGATATACTTCGTTTCTCTTTGAAAGATAGGTGATCGTGGGCCCAGCAACATAAGCTTATTTCTCCTTCAGCATGTATAAAAGAAAAGTGGGTTTGGAGGCAAAAAGGAAAAAAGTGAATTCGCGGGGGCTTTAGAATTTTTCTCTTTTCAACTGTGACAGACGGTTGTTCTAAAATGACTTCTGATCTTGTTTGATCTCGTTAGCAAGAGTGCGGCGCAAAAATGAATTTTTTTTCTTTCTCTGGTGTGGTTGCTCTATGTGGGCGCTACACAAAATTTGTTGGCGACAGTCGCTGTTCAGGCGAAAATTCAGTACAGAATCGGTGTCGTGCTTTTGAATAATCGATCTAGCTATTCACATGTGTGACCCAATCAAAATGGAAAATTAAAAAGTTTCGTTTGCAAGTTAGGACTCGGCAAACAGTTTTAATACAATTAAATATATTTGTCGTCATCACGTATCTATATTTAGAGGATAAACTTTGGTCAAAAAGTAATGGAATTCTCTGGGTTTTCTCGAATTAAAAATTCATATTATAAATGCAATATAGCATCACTCTTTGTAGAGGGGCTATGGCGACATATTCAAAAAAATTCAATACAAGATTTATAGCAATTTACTTGTGTATTGATCTAAAAATTACTTGTAAATAAATAAATAAATTAGTAGAATAAACGTAAATGAATTTTTCATACAAAATTTTTAATTATTTGTGAATAAAATACAGTTAATAATTTCACGGTTTGTACAGTAAGGACACAGAAATAAAATGTCGAGGCGCACATGTACATGAAATAATTCTTTAAAGCTAATAATTCGCTGCGCAATTTTCATTTTTTTTCTATCAAAGGTCGCGCATAACTTACGGGACTCATTGTTCAATTGCGTGACAGAAAAGACCACGGGGTACCAAATCTCTCTTCCGTGGGGCAAAGATTTCAATTTAGGGAGCGCGTTGGTTTCGCTCCGAACCCCCGACCAACCACTCACCACAGCCGGCAACAAATCCATTAATGCATTTCTGATGTAGTTTCTCCATTCGCTACCGTATACATCACTCCTGACTGACTGGTTTTCCTCTTTATGTAGGCGTAGGAAATATCACATCACTCCAAAAGTAATACCCTACATTTTTTAAATAGTTAATCTTTATCCAATATGCCTGGTTTTTTTTACAGATTATTAATGCATCTTTCCACTACAAAATTTCATTTATTTCACATAATCTCCATCCATTTCAACGTCCGTGAGCCACCTCGGAGTGAGACCATGCATGCCATCACGGTCAAAATCTTGACTGTCACGTTGGAGCCATTTACTAGCAGCAGTGCTCGAGCGATAATGGATTAATCATCTGAAAACCTTATTCCACGAATAGAGTCCGTCATTGTATTAAATAAATGGAAATTCAAAGATTCCCGATCATGGCTACAAGGCTTGTGGTCTGCATTTTTCATCCAATTTGTTCTAATTTGCTTGTCGATTAACATTTGGTCCTGTATTGTCATTAAAAAACAAAACAACTTGCATCATTTACCTCTTAGATTACTTTTTTTTTATAAACTAATGGACTGTCTTCGTGGAACAAGGTTTTCAGTACCCATAATCGTCGATCACTGCTGCTAAACATTGACTCCAACGTGTCAGTCCATATTTTGACCGTGATGGCATACATGGTCTCGTTTCGAGGTGGCTCACAACCATTGAAATGGACGAAGATCATAGGGGGAAAAAATGAAATTTTATAGGGGACAGATGCACCTGCAAAACTTCAGGCATGTTGGATAAAGATAAACTATTTAAAATTGTGGGGCATTATTTTTGGAGTGGCCCATGTATGTCCCATGTTTCGCGAAATTAGCATAACGTTGCGCTATACACGGACGTTCTGCGTGAAGAAATCTGAGCTGGCATTTTTTGAGTGATAATAAAAAAAGGTCGAGCGAATTTTTTCTTCTGTGTGCATCTACGAGAATACGTGCGTGTATCATAATAATAATAATGCAATAAGCGTTATTGCGTGGGTAGCGTCTTAGTTCGCTAGACTGTTTTTTCTTTGTGTGTATCGCATACATTTCACAGGCATATGTATGCTAATTTTTAACTCTATACACTTTCCAATAAAGATGATGCGTCATTTTTTATATTTTATAATGATTCAGCCTGATTGCAATATATTGTATATTTTTCTAAATGCTGTTTCTAATTCTTTAGGCTGTATACCCTTGTTTCTCAAACTGGGCTCCGCGGCCAATCCTGCACGCCATTAACATGTTTCCAAACGCCATTAACTTGTATTAAATGGGGCTCCGAAATTAAAATTGGTATCCTCTTAGGGGCTCCGCCATTGAAATTGGTTCGAAAAAGGGCTCCGCGAGCCAAAAGGTTTGAGAAACACTGCCGTACACATATCATCGCATTACTGTACACATTATATTCGCCATCCTGAGATCACTTTCGCTAGAGTTTTATTAATAATACCACGTCAACATTTATGAAAAAGTGATAGAAATGTAAGAGTGGTGTGGTGTGCAAATGGTGTTCAAAAGTTTTTTTCTAATTATTAATTATTATTCCAAAGGATCGAGCCACGATGTTAAGGTTTATTTCATTTGCACAACGACATAACATTATATTTTGCAAGGGTCTGTTCTGATTATTTTGATTTGTGCTTAGGCTGCTAAATTCGTCTTCACTATCAGTCTGTCCTAGGCTTCATTCGTTATAAAAATTAATAAGAGTTAGGACATCTATGAATCAAAACGATAGGGAGGGGTCCGGTACAGCGCCTGGAAACCCTGTTCGTCTTTTTCCCGGTGCTGTACCAGACCCCGTCCCTCTCGTTTTCATTCGTTATTCTTAAAATTTGAAATAAACTAATTATTTCGATTTGGGCTTACAACACACACAAAAAAGAACTTAGTTTTTTTTTTATTTGAGTCTTAGCAGTTTAGACATTTACCATGTCAACACGATGGCATTGCTAGTTTTTCATTTCCAGCAGTGTCATTTGTCTTCCCTCCCATATTAACTCTGGCGCATAATCGAAACTGACGTGCTTATACGTTTCCAACGAAAAGTAAATTAAATGTAAAATGGACTCCCCCGGGAGCTAATGGCGTCATTTCTTTTCTGCTGTCTCGCCATTATCACTGACGTATCGATCCCAACGTCTTCCACGTGATAATATAGCACGTGACATATATTGGAATCACGGCAACTGCTCAGCAGAGCACGTTATGGGTGAATACGTATGGCAAACTTATTCGCGGAAATATATTATCGTCATCTGTGTTATTCCATTCGGATAATCAATACCAGATGCCATATCGCGGTATCGTTAAGGGTCCGCGTATACGGTGGAGCTTTTCACGACTTAACCCGATGGAGCAACTTAAGAACGCCTAGGTTCCTTTTTTCCTAGCAATAAACGTTATGAATAGTTTCGTTCCTTTGTTGAGGAACTGGAACGGGGGTTCGTTTTATGTGTGCAGGCTACTTACGCTGTTGTATTTGCTTAACCAATTTTATTTTGCATCCGGATGGTATATTCCAGACCATAGAACTGTTAAATTAGTTAGACGCGGCAGATGATTTTAGCATAATATTTTGTTCATTTTATTTTCCCATTGTGAAGCTCTCGTGTTGCTATGGCAATGTATGAATAGCACATTTTCATCAATTCTCCGGGATCGAATAAAATAGTCCGCGCTGGCATTTGAACCAGGAACCGTCGCACCGCAACCGATCGCAATACCGACTGGGCTACCAAATGTTGTACCGGTAATCAATTTTCAGGTATTCTGTCGACCGACCGCGTCGTATAAAAAAATTCAGATCCGTGAACCCGATTAATCAATATGAGCAGGTGTTCGGTAGGGGCATTTTGAACCTTTTAAAATTCGCAAGGAATGTGCCTGGGAATATGGCGACAGTTATTTGCCATTCAATTACTTTGATAAATGCGTTGAAAAATTACATGACTGCCGCACTGAACTTAATTTTTATTTGTTTATTTTTAAATCGAAGGAACGAGGAACGTCTTCCTTCTTTTGGAAAAGGAACGTGGAACGTTCTTGCCCAAGAAGTTTTTTTGGAGGAACAAGAATCGTCCTCTGTCCTTTCTTTATGGTGGAATAAGGAACGGGAACGAGTTCCTTTCAAAAGGTTTTATTCCTCCTTCTTCCTCTTACTGCAGGAGATTATGTACCCTTCGTGTTGTATTGGCAATATTTGAAGGGCACATTTTCACCAGAATCCCAGGATCGAAAAATACGAGAGCCTGAGCCGGGAATCGAACCCGGGACCACCCGCTCAGTAGTCTGTTGTCATACCCACCGAGCCACTGGTACGTACAGTTGAGTGGGATGGTTTTGTTTTGGCAATGAGTTTCGAACTTTCGAGAGTCAATCAATGATTGTTCTCCAAATGATGGAATTTCCCCGAGAACAAAGATCGCCGTATTCTAAAAGCGTTATACACGCGTCGGCGTCAAAAAAACACTGCCGTGTAGGACGAAACCGATTGTTAGACGGAGTTGACGAATATATATCTGGCCAATTAGTACGTCACTGTTGGGCCTGCACGTGCTGTCGTGCTCGATCTCGTTCACGATCTCTCGCGTCTCGTCATTGGCCAACACAACAAAAGAACGACAACTGCCATCCATCGAGTAGTTTGCGGTGGTCGCCTAATTTCTTTGGAATGATGTACGCACGCGCGGATCTCAATTTTCGGAAAACACGCGCGTACGACGCACGTGCCCTATCGATTTTAGACCGTGCCGGGGTGGTGGGGTAGGGAAGGAATACCGCGCGCGGAGTTTCGCTGTAGTCTAGCGGGTTACCGCTCTGACGGTAGCGCTCGATTCCGTACAGGGTGGAACCGAAAATCGAATGCTATTCCACGCTCTCGAAAATAAATATTTGTTGGGCACGTGCTGGCTATATCCTCCCGAGACCTCCTGTTCCAATTATCTTACAGGAGTAAGCTTAATGGATGGGAGCAGTGTTGGGTACGAATGGTACGGGTTCGTTCCTGTTACGGTGTGCACAGCATTTAAATAATTAATCTTTAAATATTACACCTCATACCTTGAGCATATATTTTTTAACGATTACCTTTATATTCAAGCCAAGTGAATAAAAATTCCCGTTCACTAATGGCATCGTTGTGGAATAAATGGAAATTTTAGATATTTTCATCAGTCCAGAATGTGAATTTTTTTGTTTTTTATTTGCATTTTTTTTAATTGAAGGAACGGATAAACAACGGAAGAGTTTCAATTTAGTTTTGAAAAGGAACAAGGAACCATAGAGCAGACAGGCCGTTGAATAAGGGCGGAAATTTCCGCTCCCCCCCCCAAAAAAAAAGGGAAAGTCATGGCCCTTGGAATTAGCTTCCGCCAGGGCCCTTAGGTAGCCAGTCCGCCCCGAACGAACACCGGGAACGGTTAGATTTCTTTCATTTTTTCAGGAACGTTTTTCCATATAAAGTGTAATGGCCTTGGTGCTTGTTTGCCTCATTGTAATCAGTTGGACAGCGAGTTGGGAACAATTTTGGTGGATTTTTTGGAACCACTAGCGGCACCAATTTCAACTTTCTGCCACCTGTTAATTGACGAAATTAGCTTCACCAAGCAAAATTCGAATACTCTTTTGTTGTTCGATGAAGGAGTTTCTTTTAGACAAATCTCTACAATTACAATATGTAACCGCGACCAGCCCCCTGTGGGGGCCTATGGCGGAGGTCGAATGACCAGTTTATGAAGTAACCTATTTTTTATTTTTTTTTAATATCCATCCCCCTCTGTTGCGATCGAGGAATAGCCTCGGATCGCTATTTTGCTAACATATATATCTAACATCCCCCCTCCCCCCAACTGTTGCGATCTTGGAATAACCTCGAATCGCTATCTTTGATTCGAAACGTCCTTATGAGCATGTTAATGTACAAAAACTTAATTTGAATAAATTCCAAAAATATCATGAAAATTACGGATCTTCAGAGGATACACATTATGTCAGCGCAAAAGTTTAAAGGGAGGAGGAGGGTAGGGGAAGTCATTTCCGTGAGCCAACCATGATGAATTCCTTTTCCTTCGCCAGTCCCAAAATTGCGACCGCTTCGCACGGAACGGTGAATCGCGTTTGATTCAACAGCCTCGTTACCAACTAACGCATCACCTATACTATTATAGCGCGATTCGGTAGTCCAACGCAGCCCGACTTACCGACAACTTCAAATATCCTGCTCGTATATATGCCTAATATATAGCCGGCATTCGTTCTCTCCTGATTTATTCATTTATTTGCTTTTTTTATGTAACTCGCGTGCTTCTGCTATGCCGCACGTGCATTTGTAACTATCTTCTATCTCTCTGTTTGTATTATTTATTCATCATTTTGTGTATTTCGCGTGCGTGATACCGTACGTGTCTATATTTCATGGGTGCTATCAATTCTGCCGCCGGGAATGTCGACGTACATGTATAAAAGCCGAGAGCACGAACACACCCTGTACGGTCACTTTCTCCAAAGACCCCAGGACGTAAGTGTTTGGAACATTCCTTTTGAAAAAGTGTTCGGTTTCGGAGGAATCCTTGTTTTTATCCTAGCGCGTTGTTCGTTATTTGACAAGATTAAATTCGGCATGCTGCTGCACAAATTGAAGGAAAAAATTGAATATCACTTATTATTTCCCTGACAAAATTGTGGATGACGTCGCGACACCAAGGTACTCGTTCCTCCGTAAAGAAAGGACCGAGGACGTTTCTTCGATTGAAGAATAAACAAAAACAAAAAAGGAAATAGTCCGGTGTGGCGGTCATCCAATTTTTTAGCGCCAATGTTCGAATTGGATGACAAACAACTGTCGCCATATTCCCCAGACTAATTCTTTGTGAATTTCTAAAGTCTTAAGAAACAATAATTACATGGAAACAATAATCCTTCGCAGTTAATCGAGCGTGTCGCTATTTTCATTTGTATGTAATAGAACGCCCTAAATCCTTAGACGTTCCTGGGGAAAAGGAACAAGAACGATTCAAAGTTCCTTTCAAGAAACAGGAACGAGGACTTTCCAACGTTTCCCAGAAAATGAAAAAATCCCTTGGCACGAGACGTTCCTCCTCTGTCTAGCCTAGCTACACCCAAGGTAGGGATCGGGTTCGGGGATGACGAAAGAGGGAGAGACAATCGCCGTCATCTAAAAAAAAGAGAGAATAAACCCTCCCTTAGCCTAAACCAAAGTTTTAGCTGTGAGGGAGGGGGGAGGGGAAGGGAAGAAAAGAAAAAGGATTATATTAGGAGATGAGATAATAAAAAATTTCTCATTCCTCGAAGGATTTAGGATCCTTCAACTATTCTTCCTGTCAACCTCTCTTTCCAAGATCAATAGCATGTTCCTAACATATTTTAGGTACGTGTCTCTCAGCTTTATTTCCATTCCGAATCCAGCGCGCTATTCAAATTTATCTCTCCCCTAAAAACTCTTGATATGTCGGTCGGGAACTGAAACAGCAGATTTGTCTTCCTTCCACAGTAGGTCTCAAGAGTTTGTTGGCGTGAACCCAGCAGAAAAAAAAATGTGTCTGGAAATTATTAGCGATTTACACGATAATAGGCTCGTACAGTATGTTTAGTAGCGCTAATAGTGAAATTTGTAACAAGTGTATACAGGGTAAAATAATGAGTGGCTGGGGCATAGCATTCATCCTGTTGAGATTAGTGAATAGCGTGTTGTTTTTTACGATTCACGCACCTTTTGCGTTATCAATGGCTTAACGAGCTTCCGTATTAGAACTCCCCAACCCTATATTCGTAATGGCAGCAACAGAATATGTTTAAAAAAAAAATTATATTGCTATATTGCTCCTGATGTGCATTTAAACGTAACAATAAACGGGAAAAGTTGTGTAAAAGGTCTAGGAAATGTGAAAAAAAAAATATTACAGTACGGTTGAAAAATACGCTCAAGAAAATGTTTTTTATCTGCAAGGTTGGGCATTTTTTAAATATCGACTGAACAATGTCAACATTTTTAATTTTCACACAGAAAGAAATATATGGTTGCAGACATATCTATCAACAATCGAAAATATCGAAATACATTTGTCCAATAATAGTCACAACCTCAGCAGTAATTAATAGTTGAGTTAGGACGTCTACGAAACAAAACGAGAAGGACAGGGTCCGGTACAGCGCCGGAAAAGAGACGA
>JAUJYS010002362.1:0-14968 GCA_033995665.1 Melogona broelemanni
ATTATTTTGTCGTGTTCGCTCAACGAACTTGAATTTTCTTGGTGCGTTTTTTTTTAAATATTTATTTGTGGACAATCGTGCCATTGCACCTTGCATGTGCATTTCCTTGAACTTGGGAAGTGACGAAGTTTTTCGAATAATCTTTTGATCCCACACGTGTGAATGTGTGAACGCGCGTACGTTTACCTGCTGGACGATATCGCGCACGCCAGTCCTCTCCCCGTCTCTCCACCACCCCCCGCCAGAGGTCGTTGTCGAATCGCCTGGCCGGCCTGTCCACTACCACCACCACTTCTCGCTGTCCGTATATGGCGCCTGTCATTGGCAGTGAAACAAACGTCATGCGTACTCTATGAGGCATTATAGGATCGCATTTTTTTATGCGAATTTGGATCACACAGATTTATTGGTGTGTGCGCGTTTCGTTACAATTTGCGAACAGTTACTGCGCTATTGTTCTTTGGGTTGGCTCCCGCGGTGTACGATGGGGTCGTTTTATTCGCCGTCGTTGCCATTAGAAAAAAAAATCAGTTTTCAAGGCGAGGTCCTCACTAATTGTTTTTTATTTATTTCAATTGTTCATTCGTTCACACGTACAGTTGGTGAAATATTGGACCTTTGTTATCGAGTTAAGGGTGCATACTCATCTGGAAAGTTATCAGTAGTTCAGTATGAACGGTACGGAAAAGTTTCGTTCCTAGGAACCTTGATCTTTTTTTTGAGGAACACCTAGGTTCCTTCAATTTCTGTAGGAATCGGAACGGGAATTGGAATTGGTTACTGGAACGGGGGTTCCTTTTCTGTATACAGTGTTCCTTCTGCCATAACTTTAAATTTTCCAAAGTGTGTCGCCAGCTGAACTATTATGCAGCGTCAAACAGAAATTGTTAAACATTTTTATTTGTAACAGAGAATATATTATTCCTTGACCAAGTTGGATGGAGTCCTTCGTCAAGGAATAATATTTTTTATGTTTAAACGCATGTTTTAACACCTAAGAACAAACACTATAATAATTTTGGTTTGTGTTCGCAGATCGGCAAATGCCCTTCAGATCATTTAGAGTAAATGTCCATTTGGCGTTATCATGAACCTAATCACTAATTTTTTGTGAACATTACGTTCGGCCTTTTCTTGCAAAATTTGATTTTGATCAGGGAACGTCGGGTAAAACTTAAGTAATGGTCAGGAAAAGTCTTGTTAACTTTGATTTTGGTTAGAATACGTTAAGGAAATATTTTATTTTGGGCAGGGAAAGTCGAGGAATAATTTTAATTTTGGCCAAGTTTCCTTGACCAAAATTAAAATTATTAAAGTGAGGCCGTGCCGGCAATCGATCCCTGGACCCATCTCATCACATCGACCAAGTGGCTTTTTTTTCATTTTCCTGGCAAAGCATGAAAGTGTTCCCGTTTTACAAGCCCGGTGAAATTCGGAAGGAAACGAAATGGAGATTTGGTGGTGATGGCACCGTTCTCTCTTCCTGACATCCGTTATTCAAAAAAAGGAGGCCTGTCTCCCTTGCGGCGACGGTCACGTTCAACCAACTTTCCGTCTTTCATTTTTTTCTTCATCATCATACTGTCGGACATTGGCTTAACGGTGGGCGCCGCAGCCTGCAGCACGTCCGTCTGCGGATCAAGTGGGTCAGTAGCCCATCGACACCGGACGAACCCGTTTCGTTAGTCGCCACTTTTCTCAAAGCTTTGTGTTTTGTTAGTGGTGCTGATGGTGGAGGTGGGCGGGGGAAGGGAAGAAAGCGTTCCTTTTCGACGGCACCCTGTGTACTACCTCCGTGCTCGGGCTCCATTGTAGGTTTCCCTCCCCCCTGTGTTGGGTAGGAACGGAACGGGTTCCTTTTCCTAGGAACCTACCACTCACCAAATGGCTTCGATGGCGATGTGAGGGGCTAATACTCATTGTCATTAATTTTGTGAACAATTAGTTAAAAATAATAATATAGTTTTAACGCCTTTGTTTCTTTTCCTAGGAACTTTTGAACGCCTCGGTTTCTTTACGTAGAAGGAAAGTTAGGAACGGTTGCGTTCCTTTTTTTTTCAGCAACTGAACAGTCTTTTCTTTTACTGTGTGTAGAATATTTTAATAATTAGTATTTAAGTATTAAATATTGCACCTTTTTATCATTAATTTTTTTAATGATTACGTTCGCATTCAATGCTCACGGGATAAAAGTTCCATTCACTTAAGGAATTGTTGTGATAAATGGAATGTTAGATGTTTTCATCCGTTAAAAAATGATTTTTAAATATTCATTTTTTAATCAATTGAACGGAAAGAACAAAAAATTTCATTGAAGAAGAACTACTCCGTAAGAACGGCTAGAATTTCTTACAATTTCTGTAGGAACTAGAACTGGAACTGATTCCTTTTTGAAAGGAACGAACCCAACACTGGGGTCAGCGTACTACCTCCGTGCTCGGGCTCTGATGCAGGTTCCCCTCGTTAATTGGGAGGCTGTTTGAGAGGTTTTTTTACCTGGATGCGCAACAGGTGCCGTAACAATCCACCATTCCTGAGATATGCGTCAAGAAATATTTTTTTAAAACTGTTTGTTAAGAAGGCCAACCAACGTTTTTCCGTGTCAAAGCCACCTCTCCTCAGCCGGGGGCGACCTAGTAATTTTACATAGCCCAGGTTTAGTACCTAGTTGGGGATCTTTTAATGTTCACCTGTCCAGGGGCTTTTGTTTCCATTTCCAAGAATGACGCACCTACGAATTTATCTTCCCCTAAAGGCAGTCCGGAGGTATTTTTTTTTAACTGTTGTTTTCTGAAACACGAAAGTTGTACACAAGTCTACCACGAAATGAAAGCCATAAAAACCCTGATAATTTTTATTTTTAATCACCGTAGTGCTAATCACTACAGGGTTACTAACCCTCGTGTCGCTATGGTGATATGTGGGGGGCAGCGAAGGGAAGGGAAGGGAAGTGGAATAGCTGCTGGTATAGTCAGGCTGCAACATCCACCCCTAAGCTCTGGACTCCCTCATGTAAGCTCATCAGGGGTGACACCAGAACCGCGGCTCGTCGAGCCTCTGCCGGAAATCGAACCCGGGCCCGTCTGCACCGCAGTCGGAAGCGTTACCGACTGGACTAGACGGCTGCACTCATCATTTGGTCTAGCCTAAGTTTCTGATCTAGGTAGGGATCTTTAACGTGTACCAGACATGGCGCAGATACGGGTCCCATGCCTTTTCTTCAATTCCGGAGAAAGGCGTGTGCACGAATTTCTCTCGCCCGAAAAGTTCCGGACGATGCCGCCCCCCTTTCAAGGCCCCTCCTTCTCTGGTCACTGGCCTATTTTCTGTCTTTTTGTTGGCGCGAGGGTGATGCGCCAAGTTCTGACGGATGAGCTGCGTGAATCCCGACACTACACCTATCTTTTCCGTTATGTTTATCATGGCTGGCTGAAATGGCATCATGGGATTGTTGGGGTTGGGTACGTTCCTTTTGAATAGGATCGCGTTTCCGTTCCTACATAAAATCAAATGAACTAACCCGTTCCTCATTCCTCTAAGAAAATGAATAAGATCGTAAAAAAATCAATTTACAATTCGATTTTTTTTTAATCAGGATTTAATCCTGAGGTAAATTTAAAAGTTCATAACTGGTACTTATTATTATTATTATTATTATTATTATTATTATTATTATTATTTTAATTATTTCTGTCACCATATTTACACGGCTGTTCAATCCGGCTAGAAGGTGGCCTACTTTACGTAATCAGACTAAAATATTGTGTAGTAAACTTTGTGATTATATATCTTTTTTTATTTTGTGCGATTTAAAAATAAATACGAAGATCAAAAATAATTCATCAATATTTTGATTTTATTTAGGAATAAGCAATTTGGACTTGACCGCAAAATATTTTTTTTTTCAAGATGTGCAGCATACAAAAAAAGCACAAAAAAAGTGGACTGAATATAGCTACTACATCGCTTACCATGACGTAGAACTTCATGTGACTGGATCATGAATAGCAAAGATTAGAGGACACGCACTTCTGGGAAGTCTAACCTATTTTAGGATTGTTTCACCCTCAGACCTTGAGTGACCGTTCAGCATCGGATAGTGTTCTGAGGTCTGGGGTTTTTTTAAGGGGAAAAAAGGGTTCGAACCCTTTTTTGCGGAATTCTCATATTTACGGGGTCCCCGGATAGGAGAATATGCCTCAATTGCAAACATGCAATTCGAGGTTCTTCCTCGATCACTTCAGGTATTGAACTGGCCATTTGACCCCTGACATATGCTCCTCCGCGGCTGCTTGCGGGTAGAAATTGTAATTGCAAAGCTCATTTGCAAGCGCTCACTACACTATTTCATCAACGAGCTTTCATTAACAAGCACACACAAAAAGCACTCATAAACTAGCGGTGCATCAACTAGCGTGCTTTAACAAACACTCATTATCAAGAGAATAAATGTTAATGCCCAAGTTCCCTCTTACTTACTGACTAGACGTAGTTCTACATCAAAACAAACGGAGAAGAAGGAAAAACATTAGATCAATTGTGCGATTTTTTGTTTCATCCGCGCGCCAAATGCTGATTAGTTGGCGCACAGAAAATGATAACAATTTAGGTCTGCGGGAACGATTTGGCTCAAGACCACTGACGGCCACAGATACGCCCAACGTGGGAAGACCACCCCCTTTTCTTCACCTCGGACAGAGTAGCGCATATGCAACGGTCAGTCCAACCGTGACCATGACAGTGAAGTGGGGGGTTTGGGGGATTCCCCACAGACCGTCTTTCCTCCCTCCCCTCCCTCCAGCCATTACATAATATTGTACGGGTGGTGCGAGCGCAAATGTACTAGATTCGCATCAGAATGTGCGTCTTTCCGTGGGCCGGCCGGCGCAGGTTATTTGAACTGCAATTGGAACACTACGCGGCGGTAGAGTTGTTGGTGTTGGTGGTACATGGTCACGGATCGATCGGGCTATACGACGAAGCCAACATGCGCTAGTGGGAGGGCCGCACGCACGTTTAAAGTGGGCCGCAATCAGTGTCCACCACAATTTTACGTGGACGCGTCATATCCCTTACACGTCAAATTTGAAAGGCGGCAATGTTCAAATGCCCAAGTTGTCAAATTCAAAAGTCATTGACCTCAGGCGACAAAACGCTTAGGCGTCAAATCTCTTAGGCGACAAAGTGCTCAGGCGACACCAACCTTTGACGCCAGAGAAAAAGTCCCCTTTCCCGCAAAATGTTTTTGAAACATGACGCCTTAGTGCTTTGTAGCCTTTCATTTTTGACTTGTTAGGTGCATGACATCGTCCCCATTTTTACTTGACCATCGATGATTGTCATCACTGAAGTGAATATCACTACGGTAGATTCTGTACCGAACCCCTCTTTGTGCTCGAGAAATGCCGAGAATCGAACCCGGGACTCCCGCACCACTGGCGGGTGCTCGACTGCTGGGCTACGACGACCGTTTAATTCTGATTAAATTGGGCAGTTAATATTATATTTGGATCTGTACGTTATCAGGTACACGTTAATGATCCCTACATGGTCGACTTTAGACTAATTCGATGATAAACCTCATCAACAAATAGTACACAATGAAGTACCATACAAAAGCTAAAATAAGAAACACAAAGCAGTGCGTCCAGCGCTTATTTTTCACCTGGAGAGTCGGGTTTGAATCCATCTTTCGGATTTGAAAGGTCCCTATAACAAGTTTTAAAATGTGCTCTTAACTGTATAACCATAATTTGTCCTATCATTTAATTCATATAGTGCAATTTGTCTTAACACGACTTTTGCAATTGTGTGCCCCACCCCGGTAAGAAATCCAAGATGCGCTGGTGTAATGAACCAATCTGGTTGTAAATACCTCGACGGTGAAGGCAATGCCTAGTTAGCGAACTTTATACGTACGCTCGTACCTACAACTACATGTAACGTTTCAAAGAAGATGCCGCATTCCATCGTACGGCTCAATGCGCCCAGACAAAAAAAAAGAGAAAATGATTCATTTAAGGGTGTTGTCGTGGTTTTCAGTGCATAAAAACGATGCTCGGTTCCTTGCACTTTTTCTTTTTCCAATTTTCTTCTTCTGCCTTATGTCTTCAGTTTGGTCCTTTTCGAAATTGCGTGCGCGTAATTAGCCTGTGCTGCATTTTTTGCAGACTTTCGTGGAGTTGTTACTGCATAACAACCTGTTTTGTTCCAAGTTTCTTATCGGTTGATTATAGTGACATCCTGTATTAATAGTTTATTATCTATTAGGGAAACCATCAACGTTTCCACTTTAAAGCCTCCCCATGGGGAAGGCGTAGAAATATTGTTATTTCGCATTTTGTGGAAGGAGATTTATTATCGTCTCAAAGTTTGTTTATTGTTTCGTGACTACAGCTCACAACAATGGATAATGTGAAATTTTTAGCATCCCCAACCTAATAGATCGAAAACGATGCTCAATTTAAATACGGCGTTCTTATTGCAGAGGGTTCACGGTTAACTGGGGTCAGGGTTAGTCGGAGGAAATTAGGGAAATTAAATTTGGTCAGGGGAAAGTCACAACCAACAACACGCTAACCACTGCACCACACCCTATTTGTTATTACATTAACTCTTTATTACATCAAAACGAATAATCGATTTCAGGTGATTGGTTGTTTAAAAAATGTATTTATTTACAATTAAAAATCGCGCATCTCAATATATTGCTCGCGGGAGTACTTCACATTAAGTACAACTTAAGACAGCAACGACGATGGGATTTTTTTTTCCAACTGGAATATGCAATCCCAGTGGTATACAATGCATTAAAAGAATTATACGTACATGCTCCACCAATTTCACCTTTTAAAGGAATGATTTTTTCCCTTAAATGATGATTATTATTCCGACACCTGCGGATCGACCGCGGGTAATCTCTGAAAAATTGCGGATCATACTGTTAATTAGGGGACACCCTATGCGAATCCCAGGGCTGGTCTTTTGAATCAATTATTTTTAATTTTGTTTTTGAATTCCTGTACTATAATATTAGCCTAGTAGACAAAAAATAATCCTTAAAAATGATTGACTTTTTGGGTTAGGTTATTTCCGAATTGATACTGACCCAAATCAGATTTGATCTTCATTTGCAGGCTCTTGTTCATTTCAATAAAATGTATTTAAGAACCCGTCAAGCATAGCTTTCTTTACATCGTATCAGGAAATGTCGAGAATATTGAACTCAAAGACGTTTACGTATTAAATTGCTTGGCCTGTTCTCAACTTTTGCAAATTGTGGCTCCCTCTGTTAAACAAAAGACGAAACTCTTTTATTTCGTGGGTTACTGTACTGGGTAGCGTTAAGCCCTTGTCGTAGCGCTTCCTTTTTCCGCGTGCTCAAGATATTTGAATTGTGCTTAAGATTGGGGGCATAATGCTGCTGATGCCATTGGATGTTCCGGAATAAAACACGGAATAATTACGAATAAGTAGTGACTAGGAGCTCAAGTTTTAAGTAAAAAAAACATGCCAAATATGCACCAAAAATTGGTCACACCTGCAGATAGTTTGGAATAAAATTGGTGTTAAATTGGTGTTTTGGTCCTGGGGAGAAGCACTTTGACCTGCTTGTGCTTTAACCCGCACACCATTGGAATATTTAGAATGTTGAATAATCAAACGAATGGAACGAATGGAACGAATGGAAACGAATGAATAAACAAACGAACAAACAAACAAACGAAAATGGGCGTTAAACATCTTTCCTGGAAAATAGTAACCTTAGCGTTCCTAAGTGCCTTTGAAAAAGGAAGGAACGGAAAGGATCGTCACCTTTCCGTTCCGTTCCTACCCAACACTGGGTTATTGGTCGTAGTGGTCGGTGACTTCGTTAGTGTTAGTGTCGTGTGGCTCGTACTCTTCGCCCTGCTGGTGTTGCTGCTGTCCCCCCGTACTCTCGCTGGAGGCTCGGGTGTAGGCCGATCGTGGTGGCACCTGGTGGAGGCGAGCGTTGAGATCGTAGTGGTCGGCGGTCCGCGAACAGTCCACGTTGTACCACCAGTCGCACACGAACAGTGCCTGCAAATGTTAAAAAGATTGCTGAATGAGTCTACCACCATGCGGCGCTGCTGGTTTTCCCACCGTTATATTCGGGTACTGCGTGTCGGATGATGGAAATCCTGCTTTTCGAACAGTGTTGGTTAGGAACGGAACGGAAAAGTTCCGTTTCTAGGAACTGGTTCCTTTTTTTGAGGAACGTAGTAGCGCCTAGGTTCTTTTTAATTTTTGTAGGAACTGAGACAGGAACTGGTTTGAACGGGGGTTCCTATTCTGTATAATCCAGAACTCCCATAAACTTCAATTTTCTACGAGCACATTTGCAACTGCGGAACAATTTTACAGCATCAAACAGAAATTGCTAAATCGGCACAAGTCCTTTACTTTCCATAAATGTCCATTTGGCGTCATCACACCACTCGGTATTTTTTTTAATTATTTTTAGGCGAAGAAACGGAAAAGGAATGAAAAAGTTCCAGGTTATACCTTGTTTACAACAAATTATCAGACGATCCCGGGGGGGGGGGGGGAGAGTTGAAAATAGTGTGGTTAAATGAGGAAATATTCAATAAAGGAATGTTCGTAGGAGCCGTATGTAAAAACATAGAAGATAAAGTTTACAACTGTTGCCGTTTATATCCTTGGTCACTGACACTTCATCTTCTATGAGGAAATATTCATTCTTGACTGGTTTTTAGCCATTTGCTCCTACAGGGGCTGCTTACAGGTGCAAATTGTAATTGAAAAGCATTTTATTACAACTACAGTATATACCCGCAAGCAGCCCAAAGGGCCCTGTGGCTAGCGACCAGTTTGGTACACATATTATTATGTCCTAAGAGGCTCTATATTATTAGACTCAGAAATACTATTCCACAGGTGAAAGTCTGCACACTCTGGAAAATATTTAATTGAAGAGTCACACCTGCAATGCTGCAATGGCGCGTCACTGTCCCAGGTTCGAATCCCGGTGCGTGCTCTCGTGTAGTGCGCATAATCTCATTACTTTAATCTATTTTATATACTTTGATTAGTGATTAAAAAAAAACATTTATACCTGAGAGAAAACTGTTCCACGCGGACACAGGAAGCTGTCTTGCCGACCATCAACGTCACACACATGGAATACCTGGAATGACACAGGAATAATCATGGAATTAGCAGGTTGATTATGATGAGGAAATATTTATCATTGACAGCTTATGCATATATGGATGATGTTCTCTCACTGAATTAGATTGTATATTCGGTAAACGGTAAAAGGTTATGTTTGGCGACTGTCTTGTTACAAAAAAAATATCTAGTAAAATTTTGATTTTGACCAGGAAAAGTCAGGCAGACTTTCGAAAAGTCATGGAAACTGATTAACAGTTTTCAGTATGATCCCTTTGATACTAATTAATTATTTTAATTTTTTATTACGTCATTTTAATATGAATCTCCAAGAAGTTCAATTGTGGGTGTTTTCACACTACTTCCTGATTTTGTCTTAGAATGCCAAAGAAATCTTTGGGCATTTTTAGACACACCCAAACTATTAATTGGACAAAAAACCATGGACATCGCATTTAATGGGAAACAGAAAGATGAATCGATTCTTTTACATGTCCAAACTTAGCAATTATGGACATCATTTTATTGATGGTGGTGGCATCAACAAGTGTGGCCATTATACTCTTGTTTTGTTACCATTTTGTGGGAACTAGACAACTAGGAATTCCGGTGTGAACCAGGATATAGCTTGCCAGTTCTTGAAGGTTTTCGGCTTTTGCAAAGAACGTCTTATCTTTTCTATTGCGCTTTTTTTTCAATTTTATTTGTGAACAAAAATTGATGGATGTTACGGCATGTACCGCCTTTATATCCTTCCATCCCGCGCCATTTTTTAATATAAATTTGTAGGTGATGGGTGATGCAGTGTCGCGCGTATCGAACTTTTACGATCGTGATCGTGGGTCAGATCCCTGTTGGCTTTTACAATTAGTTATATATTTTTAAGGTTGCCATCAAAGCATCAATAACGGGGTTTGCACCCACCTGGAAAATCAGGAAAAGTGAATTTTGGTCTACAAAAGTCACGAAAAAATCTAAAACAAAGCTTAAACATAATTATTTTTGCGAATTTCTTAAACTGGTGGCCATTTGTAAAAGAAATTTACGCTACGCGCGCTTTTGTCATTTTTTCAATTTTTCATTTTTTTCATTTGATTTTATGTGCATAAAAAAACCGCTGCATGCGCTGTTTTCAATTAAAAATTTTGTATTCCTTGCAATCTAAAATAATTTAGCGCTACTCGCGCTTAATTTTTGTTAATTAAAAAATGCACACTTTATGCATTATTCTAGTATTTTAGGAAAAAAATTATATCAGCAAAACGCGCACTTTTTGACTAGGAAAAAATGTCTGGGGGCTGTAATTTGTTTTAAATCATGTGAGGAAAATTTTTGATTTTGGTCGGGAAAGTGAGGAAAAATTTCGATTTTGGTCGGGGAAATTGGTCGAAAAATGTTCGATTTCGAATTTGGTAAAATGCCCACGTACCTGACATCCGGCCTCCACGTCTGCATAATATCCCGGGTACTTCTGATTATAACAATAGAACCCGGTCAAGGGAACCTTGTCATAATCCGGATAATCGTAACCCTGTCGACCCGGAAGGGTGTTGACGTGCTGGTAATCCGTCGTGTCCTGCTGTTGCTGCATCTGCTGGTAGTACGGCATCTGTTGGGTCTCTTCGGGTCGATCTCCTGGCTGCTGTTCAGTGTTTTGCAGCGCCGTCTGGTGGCCGTGGTCTTCGTCGTGATTCTCGTGTTGGCTGGTGTGAGGGGAGGAGGAGGGAGCCGCCGTGGGGGGGCGCTGTTCGAGGTGGTTGTTCTGGTAGTGGTCGGCGTACTCGTTGTGGCCGCTGTTGTCGTAGTCCTCTTCGCCGATTTCGACCAGGGGGCGCTGCATGTGGTAACGGCGTTCTGCCCGTGGGGTGGCGCGCTTCACCGACGGTTTCTGCTACAAGTCGAGTATCATGAGATGTGGAACACGGTCCGGAACAGCGCCAAAAAGAAAGACGAACCTAGTCTGGTGAACTCTCGTATTAAAAAAAAATGTATCCCTCGTGTCACTATGGCAATATGTGAGGGGCGATCAGAGGCGCCTGATTTTTTTTAACCTAAGCCCAGGGTATGATTTTCCGAGTGGTTTGGACCCCCCTTCCCACCTCTACTATTCTCCCCTCCTCCCACTTTTGGGTGTTTTGGGATCGATGTGACACTGTGGCCTCACATGCCATGCACCTTGATCTGAAATCGGACTCTGCCTAGCTCAGGCTAAATACCTAGGTAGGGATATTCAGCGTACGCCGAACATTGTTCAGGTATGGGTCCGTTCCCAAGGAAGATGCGGTTACGAATTTCTCTTTCAAAATTAGCTCGATGATTGACAACGTTTGAATGCCGTCCTGTCGTTTTGTCGTCGCTTTTAGTGCGAGTAAAACGAGTGAAGCCAAGCGGAAGACATTAACTTGTCTTTTCTTTTCGTTATCGTTTCGGTGAAGGAAGTAAAGATTGCCCCATCGTATTATTCATAGAATACTAGAAGCCGGAATTTCTATTGTCAGTTTCGTTTTTGCCTGTCGATTTGTTTTCCTTAGTCGTACACTTTGCTTCTACTCTGGCAGGCCTTCGCGATTTTATGCTAATGATTCGTAATGTTTGTAATGTAATGTAATGGTTGTCAATTTATCGGGTGCAACTACCGCTTACCCGTGAGTCAGTCGAAAATAGTTCGTCGTTTGTGGGGAGAAAAGGTGTTCTCTTTATTTGCTTGTTGTTTGTGTCAAGTAACACTTGAGTGGGGAAATGTCGTAAATAGGCGACCTTTTTTAACATGGTGCGGAGCCATTATGGTTCGTTGAGGTTGCATACCCGTATGTAAAGTTTAGCTGTTCATCATAAGT
This sequence comes from Melogona broelemanni, assembly GCA_033995665.1. Taxonomy (NCBI): domain Eukaryota; kingdom Metazoa; phylum Arthropoda; class Diplopoda; order Chordeumatida; family Chordeumatidae; genus Melogona; species Melogona broelemanni. The sequence continues at coordinate 11,991 of JAUJYS010002362.1, forward strand.
TCATCATAGTCCAATTGAGAAAATAAGGGTTCCTGGCTAACTAACTCTGAGAGTTGAGGTCAGGGGTAAAAAAAAGCGTTGTACATTTATTGCAACTTGAAAATAAACCAAAAAAAAAAATACATAGTATGTACGAGTATATTTTTTTCGCAAGAAAGAATTTTATTTTCTCTCTTTCTCTGAACATACTGTATTATTTTACCTGACCTAGAGTTCCATTTTCTGAGCTCGATTCATTCACCAGTTTGTTGATCAATCGTTATACAATTTAGGAATATAACTAGCTTATTTAAAACACTGTTTAAATATGCTTGGCTTACCTCAGATGCTGCATTCCGCGTTACAACTGCAATCGCCATTACTAAATATGATACAAGGTGACATTCGAAATAAATTTTTTTAAACAATTCTTGGTTAGGAAATGAGGTGTGGTTGATAAATTTCACTCACCGATGGCGATCAAACAGCACCTGCTTTGCATTTTTCAATTCAAGATTTTGTCGACTTGCAATCTTTGTGCCTGCAATGGCGCAAGAATTTTAGATCAACATATTTAATGCTCTGCAATAAGCCATTTTTTAAAATCTTGTTTAAGGGACCTTCCGACGTTTCCGTCTCCAAAGTCGGGGAATTTGGCCGAGTCTAGGCGTGATACTTAAGTTGGGATCTTTTTCGTGTACCTGACGGTGGCACAGGCACGCACTGCTCCTACGCGCGTTCGAATTTTCACATTTTCCAAAAGGTGATCCGGAGGTCTCGGTCTGGAATTGAACCCGCGATTACGGGTCTGGTTATCCATCGAGCTAACCACTACACCGCGCAATTAACTTTATATTTTCATAGTGTTAAAATTGCTGCAACAAATAACGACAAAATTCGTATAATTTTTTTTTTAAATGCAGGTGTAGTGGCATACGCCTCAAATGACTTCATCCGTGAACGCGGGTTCGATTCCCGACCTAGACATCCGGAGTGTTGTTGTTTATCTCGACCGGAGGGTCGAGATAAATTCCTAGGCGAGCTTTCCTTCGGAACGGAAGTAAAGCCGTGGAACCACGACCCGTACCTGTCAGGTGAACGTTAAAGATCCTTACCTAGGTATCACGCCTCGGATAGGTAAAATTAGCTGGTCACACTCTGGTTGGAGCTTTGAGAGGAAAAAAATAATTGTCGAGCCCCCTCAACAGCTGTTAAAAAAGAATATAACTTACAGATATTATCCAACGTCGTTCTCGATCAATGAAAGTATGAACAAAAAAGTCACTCGTATATCACTTCAGTGGGGAGACAACCACTCAGGCACACGGTTTCCAACACTGACTTGTTGCAGGATTGAATAAAAAAAATCACAGATACGGTCGCGCTTCCTAATGTACGGGTATATTCCGCTTTTTCTCCTGTTGTCGAAGGGAAAGAATAAGTCTTGCCAAAGTCTTATAAAACGAACGATGAACTGATTTACAAGTATCACTAGATTGGGATGTGCTGCTTAGATCCACAAGGCGCGGTGGTTTCGACTCGGCATGATGGAATGTGGAGAAGTGTTTGCGACGAGTGGCCAGCACCCATATTTATCAGCGAGGGTTGCCTTGTCGTGTTTACGTGACGCGTGTGGGAAATTGTGGCGGCGGGTGAGGGGGGTAGGGAGTGGTGGGAGTGGGAATCGTGGGTGGGGTGGGGAGGGGTGATGTGTGCCCGAGTGGTATTTGTAGCAAGAGTGAGTTCGACCGTGTCGGTATGGAAAAACGGTTTTTTTATCCTCTCTGACCAAATATTCTTTAATGGCGTGTTTGTCTTTCCGTCTGTAATTTACGTGATATTTATGTGCGAGTGGTGATGATGTTGGATATTAATGTTTTTTGTAACCGAATCCGGTAATGCCGCCCTGGGCAAACAATAAAATTTGTCGCCTCATTCTTATTGTAATAACAAAAATGTGCAGAAGCACGGCGAATTCGTTTTAGCATTATTTTTATTAGTTCAGGGGTTCAAACTCTCAAAAAATTAAAACCGTTCGTCCAAAAATAGGGTAAGTCAAGGAATGTCAGGGGAAAATACTTACCACCTTAAGCACCTTTTCTCCGCACACCTTTAGTCTTGGATACTTGTAATAGAAATTCGAGCTGCCCACGTGCTGTTTTATATTAAATCGCGCTGCGCGCGCTATTCGCTTAATTTTAAATTAAAAAAATAAGCCTTGCACGCTCTTTTCAGGATTTTCCTTTCTGTGTGTTATTTGCATTTTTGTTTAATTCTTAATTTGCGCGCGCTTTTTTTTTCCTTTGTGATAGTTACAATTTTTAAAAAGGGCTTCGCCCTGTTTTTGTTTAGTATTTATACTTTAGGAAATGATATATAAATACTAACAGCATTATTTGAAAAAAGAAAACAAATGGGCGACTGTAATTTGATCTTAAATTTTTTACGACCAATTCACCATTGGGGTCCTGGTGAAAAGTACCTGCCTCGATTGGTGCTAGCTAGCTACAGTGTATCTTATGAAATGGTGCTTCCAAAATGAAATGCAGATATGACAACCACATTGCTGCTCTTAAGTCTTAATGGCTTTGGCCTTGATATTTTTTGTTCACAACTTATTTTTTTGCAAATTTTATGCTTTATAAAATTTCGGATGATTTGTATTTTTTGTCATTTGTAATTTCGCAATTTCCTACCTACTCAGATAACGACTACATTCCTTTTCTGTTTTTATAACGAGATCGAGTAGACGAACAGGGTTTTGGCAAAACCAAAACTCTGTGAACCGACAACTGTGAATGACTAGGTCGTCAGTTGTTGGTTCACACCTGAACATTAGATTGGCATTTCGTTATGCTACTTAGGCCTAGGCCTTAGTGGTATAATTGAAGTCCTAGTTTTCTGTTTTATTAAGAGCGTTTTGGTTTTGCCAAAACCCTGTTCGTCTCTTTCCCGGCGCTGTACCGGACCTCGTCCCTCTCGTTTTGATTCATAGACGT
>JAUJYS010002363.1:0-14967 GCA_033995665.1 Melogona broelemanni
TAAAAACTAAATTTCATCCGAATGTTGCCGTTCTCATCGATCCTTTTTGGTCAAGGAATATATTTCATTCTCCGCTTGTTTATATACATTGTTGCACAAGGACACTATTTTGAAAATAATAATGTTTAAATTCATATATGTTCCGTAGAATGTATTCTCATAACTTTTTGAACGTAGTATGTACAGGCATACTGGTTTATCAAGCTGCTTTCCGCCTCAAAGCGACCCACTCAAGGATATCATCCGGACATACTTCCATTATTAAGGAAGGCAGGCGTGCGAATTTTTCTCACCACAAGATGTCGAAAATAAAGCGTGGTCACAAGAGTATGTGCTCTGTACTGGACTCATACACTGTCCACACACACACTGTTTCTGTATTTCTTTTGACTGGAAGGGACGATTTTATTCGTCAGGGGCAGCGTGTAACAACATATGGTTCGGACACGTCCTGGTCAATGAATGACTCTGGGTAGCCAACCCGTGCACCGCTTAGGGCCACTATGAGGACCACAAACCACCCAAGGTCACATCGTTTCAAAAAATTGACATAGAAAAAAAAATAGATGTTGTTCGTAAACGAAATATAGTAATATGTTTAATGTATGAACATAGAAACCAATTCCAAAGAGGAAAATTCGTACCATTCAAAAGGAAGGAGCGAATCTTTCTCGGACGAAAAATTCGGGAGGTTTCGGCAGGGAATCTAACTGGCATTAAAAACAACGCTATGGGACGTTTTTGTTCAACAAGAAACTGTGTCAATTCTGTTCGTAACCGACAACAGTGTACCACATGGCCATGTTAAGTTGATAGTCTCATTGCAAAGACGAATGCCGAGTAACCATGGCAACGCGACAATTTTCCACCCACTCACGCATGTGTCTCGCACAATGAGTGATGACTAACACGGTGGCCGGTTCGCCTTTCAAAATGCGCACTGTTCCGTCGTTCAAAATGAAGCTAACGACCAACCCACACATTGCGTTGCCATCCGCAGTGTTTTGGTCAAGTTGCTTTTGACGTAGGATAAGTCTCTGTCCATTGTACGAGTCCATGATCCTAAAATTCGATGAAACTGAAATGCGTCATTGGTTTCATATCCTGCTCGCAAAAAAATTCAAATTCCTTGAATTTTACATGTAAACCGTTGTTCAATTTGCAGATAAAACGATCCCTGTTTCAGAGCCCTCTCCCCTACGGACCGACCTGGAAGTTCTGATTAGACAGCAGAGCGTTGTTTTTTGGTGTACCAAAAAAAGGAACATCAGGTACAGCTCCTCAGAAAAAGAACAAAACTGTTACAAAAGTTGCCTTCTTAGAAAAAGGAACCAAGACGTTCCAAATTTCGTCAGAAAAGTGTAAAACTTCCGTTATTGTCGAAAAATTTCATCTACAGAGATGAATTTTTATTCGATGGCGTACGACCATGCCCAGGGAGCTAATTTTGTTTTTCTCTCAGTGGCAGGCTTGTAGCACGTCTGGTCCATTTTCGGAAACACTCAGTAATTCGCATTTATACCACCATTTACTAAATCCGTTTCGAGCAACATGTACACGTGTACATCACGTGTATAATATTTTAGCCCATGTGACACGATTGTCAACTACTGTAAACGACACCGCAGCGCCACTGTACAACGTCACATCTATACAGACACGCCAATGAATTTAATGGGATAGAACTCGGGTCGGTACATTCGACACCTTGTCGGCGAACAACTACATAGGGTGATTAAAAAGTAGTGACAATACTTGAATAACCTTTGAATAGGTGGCACTAGTCATTTTAAAACATTTCCTGTTCGGATAGAACCTTTTATTTATACATAGACATCAGCATCAATTTTCATTTCGACATTTTTCTAAAAAAATTCAAAATTTGATAGATTAAAATGTTCCATGAGACTGAACTGAGCACAAATGTAAGTTCGTTTGGCTGTGTGAAAGTTAGTTAAAAATTAGTTAAAACGTACGTACCGATGGCTCAGTGGGTATGGCAGCATCCAACGAAGCGGACGGTCCCGGGTTCGATTCCCGGCGCAGGCTTTTATTGATTCGTTAGCCTGGGGTACTGGCGTCACCCCTGAGCTTGCATTAGAGAGTCCAGAGCTTAGGGGTGTATCCTGCAGCCTGGTTATTCCAGCTGCCATTCCACATCCCTTCCTTTCCCTGCCCCTCGCACATCTCCATAAAGACACGAGAGTGAAGTAATCCTGTAGTGCACTAGGCACTACGGTGATTTAAAATAAAAATGACTTGACCATAAAGTTAAAACAGATACAGACAATAAAAGTTCATGTGAAGTTAATAAAATATTGTAAAAAGAAAAGCTCAACCAAATAACGTTATTTTACCTACATAAAACGAAATTTTAAATGAAGAAATATTAGAAATGCTCAAGGGACAATTTATTCGAAAGTTGTCAAGGATGTTAATCATTAACACTTTTTAATAATCCCTCGTAGTTTGGTACGGTGTTGGCAGGTGGCGCATTTACCTGATGTCTCTCTCCAACCCGGATTTTACCAGTCACATTTCTTTGAAAAAATGTCACTGCCTGCCTGGGCTGCCATATTGCATGTTAATGCAAATTATTTTGAGTGCGTCTCTTAATTCAATTGCGCTGGAAGCGCCGAGTCGCGTTTAGCATAATAGAATATTTCGCTCTGTACAAATATACAAATGCATAAATGCGTGTGCATTGCACGTAGCGGGGGAAGGTGGGAGGCGGGGGAGGGACCGGGCGGTAACACATGCACGTGCATCCTCCCCAGACATGTCGTCAAACAAAGTCACAATTCCAGGAATTTCATTAAAATTGTAGTGTCAACGTTTAAACAAGGTACAAACTGAAAATCAGTTTATTTGACATCCCCATATCAAGCGTAAAATTGTTCCTGCCTTTTATAAGAACAAATAAAATCGCCAATATTTTTCGTGCTTAAAAAGTGTGTATTTTATTGAAATAATCTATTTTTAAAAAATCTTCAAAAATTGGCAGTAGCACATAGTAAAAAATAACACAAAGAGCAATTTTCTTAAGTGCTTGTATACATGTGCAGGATGTGGTCGATTGTGTCGTTAAATAACAATTTAAAAACCATTAAGAGTTAAACGAAAATAAATTTTAAAAAAATCATTTCTTCCGAATTTTCCTTGACATTTTTTACTTTCTGGCAATTTTTCTTGACTTTCTCTGATCAAAATAAATTTTCGTGGCATTCAATGATTAACTCTACGTTATCATGAACATGAACCCAGGTAAAAAAATAATACACAGGTCCAAAAACACACGATAAACATGAAATTAAACTCAAAAGCGAATATTCGTGAAACATCAGTGCGAGTGGGCTTTGGAGGACCCACCACGACGAACATACATTCTATTTAAAACAAGCGGCACGTAGTTAGACATGAAACGACCTCACCAAACGGAGCAACATGACTGCTACACTCATTGCTACTGCCGGTTGTTAAATACCCGAAGAGCAGCAGCGCCGCTCCTCCTAGAGACATGAAATCGTCATATCTTATGCTCAAAGACGGCGACGAGCCCGCGGGTCCGCCCCCCACACTTGTTGACGGCGGGCCAAGTTTCGAGCAAAACGGCGTGAATTATGAATTACGTAAAAGTGGACGAACACCTCTTGGACGTGAGCAAAACTTTGAATGACGTCGATTTCGGCCTAACTCGAGACTCGAGGAGCAACGCTTTCCGGTCGGGCTGCTGCGAATGCTGCGCGCACGACTAGCTCATCCTGGCAGATTCAGATGTTGGCAACCACACAAGGCACCTCTGCAATGCGGAGATGCAGCATCAAACAGTGCCAAATGAGAAGCTATGAATGAATACACAGCTCATACTTACAAACATTTTGTAGAAATATTAAAGATAAGTGACTAAGGGCAAGGCGTTCTAACAGTACGAGTTGTCGTAGCTCAGTCGGTGTTCCAACTGTGATACAACGGTCCCGGGTTCGAATCCCGACGCGGGTTATCGTTTGTTATATTGTTATATTGGGAAACGAGGGATACAGAATCTCATGTGGCGATATTCGCTACGGTGATTTAAATAATTTAAATTTTTGAACTATCTTTCCTCAACAATTTTTGATTGGTGAAAAACGGCTATCATTATTTTTTCGATAACTTCATTTAATTTGTGGTGATGCTACAATTTGACGACTAAACAAAATTCTCGTCAATTGCAAAAAATCGAATAAATCTATTAATAATTATAATTTTTGAATTATCTTTCGAATTTTTAATAATTTTGCACCACAAATATAATTTAATTTGAGTGCATAAATAAATAAAAGAAAAACAAAATTAGTAATTTAATGTTAGCGGTCACTGACATTGAAATTAACTTTGGAATGCGAGTCGACCATATATACAGGCCAACTAGCCACACCTGAAATCAACTGAAATTACAAACGCGCGCATGTCGAATACAGAGCAGACGGTCGACCGAGTTTCCCTCATATCTAACCGAACAACAAACTGCCATCGGTGGTGCTCCACTGAACATAAAAAGAGCAGCGACTCCAAAGAGAGAGAGAAATAAAAGAACCAGAGAACCAGTGTTATTATTCGTTTATTCAACGCAACCAATCTTTTCTGCTTCTTACCAGGACCACCTCCCACTCGACCTCGCCCCCCCCCTTCCTTCTTCGCCATTTCCCCATTCAGCCAATCTCATGGCAACACGTAACTCTCAGGTCCCCGATTCCTATCCAACACACCCTCTCCCTCTCACTCCCAGAGACTGTTATTTGGCCTCCTACTCGAGCAATTTTTCCTACTTCGTCGACACGCAACACCCCCTAATCTTTTTCCTGCATTCAAATTCCGAATACGCCGGCACCAATTTTCGAGGGAGCCATAAATTAGCCGCTACAGAGCGCTCTCTCTCTCTCTTTCTCTCGCCAGCATCTATTGACAATCAAAAGCCATTGTTCAACGTTAAACAAGTTCTTTAATTTGTTTACTCGTGTGTGTGGTACCAGAGAAAGCGCCCGTTTCCGACGTGGACGTTTCCGTTGCCATTTTCCCTCCATTTTGTTGACGTCACTAAAAGTGCGACAATGTGGCCAACGAACAAGCCCCATAAATCCTCAAATCTGTTAACAAAATATGTTTCCAAGTTGTGGATTAAGTTGATTCTATAAATTACGAAATTTAGAAAAATTAATTTCTAATGGAATTGTAATGAAATGTAGAATGACCCGTTTAATAATTTTATTTAATGTGTATTTAAAACGCTCTAATTTGGATACGTACAGAGTATTTTCACCGTACAATAAATAAAGATAAGAATGAACAGAATTTAAATTTATAACCGCGAACAGTATTTAACCAGCAAAAACGGTTTATCCCCGTTTGAGTCAGCAAGAACTTTCACTACCGTGCCACGTAATAAAACTAACAGATAGCAGATTAAAGCAGATAGTAATACATCCTGATTAATAAATAAATATATAAAATAGTCAATTCTGAAAAGTATAACAATTCCTAATGGGTTTACAGATTTTCAGTTAGAATATCTTTCTTTAGAATTCGGTTTCGGCAATAGAAAAATTTAACAAAGGAATCGAAGGAATATCTACGACTCAAAACCGTCCTGTTGCACGAGCCAATTCAACTTCAATAACATCGTTGCCCGTACCGCAAAACCTGACTGATACGAAACCCGTAACTCATAAATAAAATCTTGGGAGCTCGGTTACGCGTGCAAAGCCATTTCGCATAACAAACAGTTACTTTTGACAAAAGCTGGCAAATAGGATACAAATAAATAGCTCAAGTCGGATATATAAAACGTACCGCCAGGGAATATACTGCACCGTTAAGAGATTTACGCACACATTATTTCCACCTTATACAAATAGCGTAAGTATTTCATGCGAGTCCATAAATATTCGTAGACATAAATTTCCATACGTTCGTGGTAAAGCCGTGCTTACTACAAAATTACAATACGTGCAAACCACTTTACGAATAATTGTATAGCAAATATTATTGTTAAACGTTAAATCATTCATCTGATGGAATCCTGTTGGTTAAGTGGATAGGCCGATTTTTTTTACGGACGAGAAGGTTGCGGTCACGTTACCATTAAAATTCGTATTCGCAAGCAGCCCCAGTAGGGCCTATGGCGGTTATCCTATTTTTATAATTACTAGAAAATTTGTTACTACTATGTTTATAGCCCATCACCCTCCCCCAGGCTTCATGGTAATTTGGTCTAGTCTAGACTCCCACGGCGTACTATGAATTTGTCTCGTTCAAAAAATCCGGGGGTCTCTGACTCGGAATGGTTCAAAAAACAAACAAGAAACTTTCGTAATAAAAATAAAGGCTATTGCTAGTCCGGTATTTAGGTCCAATTGGAGACGTGACGAGGTGATATTTTTACTATACTGAAACGCGTTTTAGTGCGAATCACGTTTCGCGTTGTCTGCAAGAACTAAATCTAGGTATAGTCACACAGTCCTGCTCACGTGCTAGAAATCACGTAGCGGCCAATATCTGAGTGGGGCGGTTACAGGAACGTGTGCGTTAGATTATAGCTTCCTGAGACCTGGGGGTCCAGTTTCGTCACTGTAGTTCAACCACGGTAGTGAATATCACAATTCTCTACCCCGAGTGCTGCTATGGAAATATGTGAGACTGCGGGATCGAAGAAACGAGAGCCCGGGTCGGGAATCGAACCCGGAATCGTCACACCGCAACCGGTTGCAATACCAAATAGACTACGACGAGTCGTACAAATTATACCTTAACCTTTTCACCGTCACGCACGTCAAAGCTACGTCCACGCCAGCTAAATGCGCTTTATCACTGACGGTATTGACCTGTTTTCACATTTAAAAATTGCACATTAAGGGTTTTTCCACTGAATTTAAATTTGAAAGCGAGGGGTACGTTTTAATAAATAAACGTGACGCAAAATGGGCTAATACAGTCGTTAAAAGCCACGGAAGAAAATCACCCTTTCAAATAAAATAAAATATATCCATTTACAGATCGCATAATCCATGTTTAGCATGCCCATAGTTCGGTAAGTATCTTTCAAAAGGTAACTGAGACAATCCTCGTTACTGATCACAACAAGAGGAAGACGTTACAGTTACCGTTACTGACAAAATTGAAAGTAACTAAACCGCTACAAAGTTACTCAAAAATCAAAATTAACGAAAGTAACGTCCGGTTTTCGGACGTTACTCTCCAACACTGAGCATGCCGATCGTGGGGTTACGTGGTTATGGGCACCGGGTCTCAGGGGGGTTCCGGTTGCCGAATGCCAGACGCCACGAATCCGGGTCAGTTTCTTAATAGCGTCCGAGGCGAATCTGGAGTGCTGCTCAAACAATTGGCTGTCTCGAGGCGTACAAAATCAACGCCCAAGCATAGCCCCCCATATCACGATGGAACGCTGGGGGAGGAGAGTGGGGAGAAGTCCGCAGTAATAACCGGAAGAAAACAGGTCAAAATAAGGGAGTGGGTCCCCGGTGGAAGCAATTTCGCCATAACCAGGCAAACTCAACACAGAAAATTGACGCTCTTAACTAATCATGAATAGTGTTAATCACAACACTAGCTAACGGCTGTTAAGGATTTATTCAGTTAACTTTTAATGAAATTACTTTAATTGAAAACACTAAGGTTGATACAAATTCATCAGTGACGGGAAATCGAAAAAAAAAGATGAGTGAGCTCGCTCAGGGAATCGAACCAGGGACAGTGGTACAAGTCAGTCTCTCAAACAATTAAAAAATAAATTTAAAAAAATAAATTCATAAGGGAAAACACAACAGGGAAATAAGTTCTAATTAATTAATCCGTTCTAAAATCAATAAATTGAGAACTCCAAAGTCAATCTGAATATTTTTCATAAAAAATAAATAATCCGTGATTATTATGATGGTCACGGATTATCTTTTTTTACACTAACTACAACGGCCCAAAAGAACTGAGATCTTCAATGAATATTTTTCATCGGCATTAGCGACATTGTGAATTCTTAGAGTAAAAGCATTCTAATTTTTATAATTTGTTATTGTGTTGAAGTAATAACACTAACTTAATTTGGACAATGAATATTTCAATCATTCAGACAATTTGTTTTTAACGATTCAAAGGTTTGACACGTTCTTGCAAATCACGCAACTCAACTGTCCTTCATTTCTGTTCTTGCCCGGAAGACAAACATCACATCGTTTGAGCAAACACCCTCCATTAAACACCGCCAACGCGCCTCATCAACGCCAGGCATAGGTCGCGTCATAGACTGCGGGCCCGGAAGTAATTGGCTGCGGCATGCAGCTCAATCATTCGACTGCACAAGCCAATGTTTCATGTTTAAAAAAAAAATAATTTCGACACAGTTTCTAATTTTCTTCTACCGAAGTTTGATAGATTAAAATGTTTCATGAGACCAAGCTGCGCACAACATTTCAGCTCTCTAGGACGTGCGAAAGTTGGCTATAAAGGACATCAAAGAAGTTGATACAGACAATCAAGGTTCACGTCAAGTTTAGCAAAAAGGTTAAACGATGGTGGTGTAACAACAAAATAAACGCCAAGAAAGTTATAGAATTAATTGAGAAAAATCGATTAAATGGAAAAAGGTTCAGTGTTATTCTTGTATTTCCCATTTTGTATTTCCCCATTTTTTATTTTTCTATTTCCCATTTTCATTCCTAACGAAGAAGGCATCACAGCCGAAAGCTCATGTATTTGTTTTTACTTAGTTTGATTAAAGGTGTCTTAACTATCGGATTTTATATTTTACTGATTTTATTTACGTTTAATCGGGTTTTCCCAATTAAACAAAAATATTCCAAAAATATAAATGATCGAGTTTACAATCTTGGTGACTCGACCGCAGGCCAACTTGTGTGTCCGTAAGGGAAATTCAACTTTGGTTTCACGTTTCAGTTAACCGATTCGCCGACCCCCTAACCCCTCCTATTTCGTCGAACCGAATGCTGTATTGTTCTACATTTCGAAACATGTAATTGACGTAAATTTATACCTCTGCCGGCGGTGGAATTTATACTTAGCGAGGCTCGACTTGTCTTCACGGGGGCTGTGAACAATAAACGATGAACGACATGGATATTACTCATTTTTTTCTTCTTTCCAATTGCGCAAATGCAGGCTCGAATAACCAGTAAAACTCCCGGCGGCACATACTGTAAGACACGGTTAAAGCCAGAGTGGTGTAACTCCATTTTTCCCGAACTGAGAAACGAGAATTACTCCATAGACACGCATTTTTCAAACTTAATAAACTAATTTACTTAATAGGGAAATTTTCCTGAGTTTTTTTTAATGAACCTGCAACTTTAAATAATATAATATTCGCATTTATCGTTCGTTAAAAAAATAGTAGCAATACTGTTTTTTATAATATAATTCGCCAGACTTTGTTTGTCTTACTTTCCGACGCTGTACCAGACAAATTTTTTCTTAATCGTGCATTTATGCACTGAACCAAAAAAATAAATAAATAAATACGAACAACGAAGTTACACCATCCTGGCTTTAACTCCTTCAAATATATATATCAAAATTGCTCAGGATCTAAGTAATGGTGGCAATAAATATCTGCCTCCCCCCCCCACCAAACCGAGGCTCCCACGAGACGTGCTAAATTTTACACGAGAAATGTCGGTTTACATTAAAAATAATAGTCTGCCGAGAATAGATCGCGTAACATCGAAAATTTGAGAGTCCCCGTCCCCAAAGGGTTTCGAACCTTAATGTCAGAAACAATTTCACTTCGGAAATATATCCGCCCAGTTTATATTAGTGAATGAAAAATAATGATTAAATAAATAAAATCAGTAAAAAGTCCAAAAGTTAAGACACTTTTAATCTGTCAGTTACAGCAGACCTTACGTCTGATTAAATGTCTCACTTTTATTCTACTACTTATGTTTATTTAATCAGTATTTTTTCATTTAATTATACATCTGTCTCTCTTATTATTTTTTTTTTTGCACCACCATCGTTTTTACTACATACATGTATTTCGTTGCACCCTGTATTTTATCATTGCATAGTGCTGCCCCCCGTTAAAAGTAATCACTGATTGCATTGGTGCAATGCGGCAAAGCCAACTTTTAAGTGAGCGATATCAAGATCATGATGAAACTACAACAGCCGATAATCCGATATGCAGCCTTGCATTTTTAATTTCCAGCAACGAGAATTCAAGTCTTCTTCAGAACAATAATTAGACTTCTACATCCTTTTTACTCGATTTATTGATTATTTTCTTCGTTCCAATTATTTTTTCCTGTCAAGGTTGTTGGGGCTGCAACTCCAAAGGTAATTATTATCGCAAATGCGTTGCCAATTTTGAACTTTTAAAAACCGACGAAAATTCACGAAACAAATATTAGGAGCAGTTCGAAGCACCGCAGAAAATCTGCTTAGAATGGCATCGAATTAGTGTAGCGGCAACACAAACCATTATTTAAAATTGTTCCTACGAAAATTGTTCGAATGAATATTTCGTTGTCGGCTTTGACGAGCACGTAGGAATTCCGCCATTAATTCCATCATTAAATAATGTGCTGTCAGACAATGCCGTCCCCACCAGGGGGAGGAGAGAAAATTTATCCGATAGCGCTTCTTTCCCTAGTGAATTTGTTTGCTCGCCGTCGAAAATAATCATACGGAAGAGCCATCGATTTCCAACCAGCGAACAAATTGCAATGCCTGTTTCGACGTACAAAATTATCCCTGCCGCAAATACAGTACATAAAAATCGACCAAGACATTTTGGACATTTCTGTTACCTGACAACACTGGAAAAATAATCAGTTCATCCAGCAGGCTCAGGGGGATCATCTTGGGGAACATAAGTTGCCCGCATAGTGGCCAAAATAACAAAAGATGGAAAATCTGGAATTTATTATCTGAATCATTAGAGGACAAACTGATTTCTCTTAAATTGTTTTTCAAGGAGGCTTAAAAAATTATTCGTCTTAAAGTCACCAAAAACTCACCCTTCGACTATAAATGACTGGGAACCGGTAACTTCTAAGACGAGAGTTCGTCAGACACCGTTCATCTTTCCTTTCGGCGCTGCGCCGAAACATGCTGAAGTGTCTTAGTGAGAAGAACTCGACAAAATGTTTTCTTGACACCGGAACATGTCTTCAATTCTGATTTCTTAATGACTGACGACAGAGGAGGAAGAAAATAATCGAATCGAGCCAAGACAAAAATCGAGCAACGAAAAAATAATCGTCTTTTTAAAAATAAAAAAATAAAAATAATTGTGGCACATCTGAACACCAGATCTTGCACAAACGAACAAAGAGGCCAGGTTTTTTTTGGTACCAATAAGCGGCGCGGATGGAAGGTAGCAGCAGCACGTGTTGGCAATTACTCGCGTCAAAATCTGGTCGTTAGGCACGCTTTGTGTTCGCCGAGAGTTGGAGTACGGCTCAATGTTGAAGTGGCGAGAGATAGAAAAAAAGAACGAGCATCGACAAAAAAAAAAATCCTCGTCTTACTTGGGACGAAAACAGTGGGAAAGGGGCCGTCAGATGTGCAGCTGTTTTCATAGAGGGGAGGGGGTGGGGATAAAAGCTTAACGTTGAGCCTGGGTTAATCTCAGCGATTGGGGGACTGGCATTGTTAAAATACTAGCAAATTAAAAATAATAACATTTGAGTTTTGCCACTTCTTGAAATTCAATTGGTGCAATCGATAATTGTTAAATAGACGAGGAATTACTTGATAATGACATATCGGCCGAAAGCTCGCGTTTCTTATGTTTTCCAAAAACCATCCAGATTACCAAACTAGTTAGAAATTCAGCACTAATAATTAAGCCTTGCATTTATGCAGAGTGGTTAGCGTGGTTGTTTTCTATGCCCGTGATCGCGGATTCAATTCCCGAAAGTTTTCTATAAAATACTTCATAATAAAAGATTCATACATATACATATGCATATACATTCTCATATCAAGAGCACGATGAAGTCATAAGTCTTTTGAGGTCATTGCAACGTGTCGTTTCCGTCGCACCCTGTACGGCAAGAGAGGCCACTCGTCGAAGAATATTTCGCTAATCGAATATAGATTACTCGACGGAGTTTGAATACAATTTCGCTTGACGGGTGAAAAAAATCACACGAGCAGAGAGTGCGAGAATGATGCTAGTGCCATGCCGCCGGTGGAGGTCGGTCGGGCCGACGGAACACCATGGGCGTGACCCCCCGCACCGCGGTCTTTCGTTTCTTCTGCTCGTATCTTCTATGAGAGCGAATCTTCCCTATCAACCCTCACTCACCCAGCCATGCTTTGGACAACCCGCGGCGTCTGTTCAATAACTAAATTGTTATTTTTCTTCCACTGTATATACATTCTTTTTTGAGAGACGCGCAGAGTCAGGCGTAACCATTTATCATTGTCTGTAATGGTGGTGGTGGTGGTTTCGGAACGAGCAAAGGTTGTGCGGCCAGACAAGTGGTTGATAGAGCCTCAGAAGGCCCAGCGTTAAAAATAGAGGGGAAAGAAAATATACTGAAACCCTCCGAACCGAAATAATGTCTGAGACACCGCGTACGATGTAGCGAAAATATGCATTCCAAAGACAACGAATTCAAACAGACATGTTCACCTAAGGACAACTAGACCTTCTTAGCCTAGTTACCCCTAACGTTCAACTAAGCATCTCGGGTCCAAAGAAGATTAAAGAAAACAGCAGCATCCAAAAAGAGAAACTCATTTCTTTACTGTTGGGTTGTGCCAACTTTTGGTTCCTTACTGAGTTGTATATTTCTTCCGGTTTGGCCTAACTTGGCACGCGATCTGCGAGGGAAGTACCGGAAAATGAATTCACCATAACGCAAAAAACATTTTTCAAGCATTCTGAATTGCAATGGAGGGATTAAAAAAATACTGTCTGAATAATAAATTCGCAATAATTTCCCATAAATTATCTGGCAAATAATTTAACCATTGAACGATTAATTCAGCTGAGCGTAACAAGGTTAGCTTTTCGATAATGGGATGCGCGTGGCATGGTGGTTAGCGTGTTTGTCTGCTGTGCTCGAGACGGCAACCATAAGCCTAAACAGTGGATAATGCCAAAATAAAATAGTCTTCCAAAAAACAACACGGATGATAATGCTGTCAGCTTGGAATAAGCCAGTAGCAAAGAGAAAGCATATAACACGCTCACAAAAAGTATTCGAAGATCAGTTAGCCCAGTAAAAAACCCGGTTAAGTAATATACGGCGGGATAAAAAAAAACCGGCTCACGTTTAATTATCAACACCATTTATCAGGTGGCATTCCAACAAGGATTATTGCTCCCGCACCAACGATCCAATCCATAACCCGAGTGGGCCGTCGCGTTCCTAGACGACAAGACCGTCGCCATAAAAACATGGCATTTCTGGCCGATGGCGAAGGAATGCAAACTATTGGCGACACGCTTTCTCCGTAGATGGCGCTGGCAATCGACCTCGTCTATCGTATTCGGATGACCGTGGTCTATGGCAAACTTACCAAAGTATTGAAATTTGGTCACTTGAAATAATCGCCACCAGCGGCGGCATTTGAAACTAAGTGGTTGCATCACTAGCACTAACATGGAAACAACGATATTATAATGGAGAAGACGCCCGGGATAAAATATTGCTTACTTGCCATACTGACTTCAATTCTACCGCCGAATCTTTAAAACTTGTTTACATACAAATATAAAATATACAAAGAATCCTAAAGCCCTGTTTACACGATGAGACATTTCATGTTTGGTTCCATGAAACTACCGTTAAGTTTAGATTTTCATTTAAAATTTGCCACATTAATGATTAAAAAATGTCGGATCAGGCTGTACCAAAAGTCAATCCAGACATGCAGCAAAAGGGTTGATATACCGATACTTTTCGAATTCCCCTCGCCCTGTCTTGATTCGTTAAGACCCGTGCGTGCATCACTCTGCCCGACAGGATGTTTTCTCTCGGGGTGCAGCACGCAGCGCTCAGAACAGCGAAGTGGTTGCAGCAGCTAGTTTCTTTCCGTTTAAACTAAAAAAAAAACTATAGATTGTGTGTAACTTAAGTGATTCATTGATTGATTTCGTTTCCCCTCTCCGGAAAGCTCCGGGATCCAAAAACCCCCGCCCATCCCCCATCCGCATTGTGGCCACCGCTCCATCTGTTTTTCTCATCTTTCGCTACGGAGCTGAAAGGGAGCGCTCTAACAAGTTTTTTTCCCTCTACTACATCCACTGTCTAGTCCAAGAAAGAGAGCGCATCTGTTCTGGCTCGAGTCTATAAACGTTGAGCGGTCTCTCCCGATTAAAATGAAAAATGGCCGAAGTTGATGCTCCGGACATTTCCTTCGCTCAGCGCCACGCACACACACACAATAATCGCACGTGCTGTATTGCTCACATGCTGGTGGGGCGTTCTCAAAAGAAAACACGTGCGGTACAGGGTGCGATGTGATTGGCTGACATTGAACATAAAAAATAAATCGAACATTGGAGTCAATCGCTAAAAAATCAATCACAATTAGTAGATTGTGATGAAAATTACTTATCACACACTTGTTGATCATCAGATTTCGAAATAAACACCATGAAAACAAATTGGGTACAGCTCCTTTACGACGTTCGGATGTCACACTCTGCCGTGTGATCGGACGCAGCGCCGGAAAAAAAAATACGAAAAGGACCTGGCGAACGCTTGTTTGAAACGTTCGGGGGAAAAAGTGATAGCAATACTATTTTATCAACGAAAATTATCCAGACTCGTATACCATACGTGATCCACTATTCGTTTTCTTTTTTCCAAAGGCATCCTATTTTGAATCTGTGAGCCCTTTACTTCACGAAAAATGGTTACCACCAAACCGGCGCGAGGTGGTACGCAATTGTACTCAGATATGTCCTACAAGCATGGCCTTCAAATCACTTGTGCA
>JAUJYS010002364.1:0-14965 GCA_033995665.1 Melogona broelemanni
TGCGCCGGGAATCGAACCCGGGACCGTTGGCTTCGTAGCATGTCCCCATACCCACTGAGCCATCGGTTCGTACAATACAAAATAATTAGGCGCTGTACGTGCGAATGTTTTTACTAGTTAATCTTAACCTGATTTTTTTTTTACACGTGAATAGTGCATCTTTCCCCTACAAAATTTAATTTTTTCCCCAATACATGCGTCCATTTCAACAGCTGTTAGCCACCTCGAGACGAGACCATGTATATACCACGTCGGCCGAAATCTGGATACGCGTAACTAATTTCAATTGGCTTCAGAATCAATAAATATTTAACTAATTACGAAAACTAGTTTAACAGAGTGAAATAGTAAAATACTTGTTATCCGTCAGTTACAACTGTCAGACCGTCTCCCATTGACTTCCATTGTTAGAATGAATTGTTCTCCTTTTCCATTTTTGCATCTGGCAACCCCTCCTCCCACCCCATCATCATTCAACGGCTACCAACAGCAAAGACAAGAGAGGAGGAAAGTCTGTGCAGTACGAAGGGAAGGGGGATGGGGGTAGAAGATCGGCATGCGCCATAGGAGAGACGTGCAGAGAGAGAGAGAGAGAGAGAGAGAGAAAGATGCTGAAGAGTAAGAGAGCTGACAAGAATATAGAGGACACATTCGCTTGACACATCGAACCATCAAAACAAACATTCGTCTTGAAAGGAATTGTTGCGACCACAGCTGCCGAGTAAGGAAACAAAACGATTCCTTATTCTCTCCCTCTCCGGTTGTTCGGGACTGGAGATCTATAGACGGAATGGCTGCCCTTTTTTTGAATCCATGAAATAATAGCCGGAGAAACAGCCTTGGCGTTTGTCCTACTTTGTCGTGTTTCCTAACCTTCCCTTTCCCCCCCCCCACGTCCACCAACCAACCACTTTGCCAGTCGCTAACCACTGCAGTGGCCAAAACCCCTTTGTCATCGTCACCAAATCCAACAGCGGCGACCCTCAACCTCGGTTAAATGCACCATCGCTGAAGCGGGAGATGTGGCAGGCCATCGCGTAGTATCGTTACCACTATAAATTTAAGGCCACCTATTGCCTCTTGTACCGTTATACGTGGAAGAACAGAAACAGAGCAAGGCTTTTTTCTTGGCAAAATGCGATGGGTCAACAAACAACGTATCTCTGTTATGAAGTATCCCCTAATGGGCGCTCAAACTTTGCAACAAGGTTACAATAATTGATGATTTAAGTAGCATGATAGGTCTCCATTAAATTAATTAGCTCTTCCAGACGGACTGCACATATTGTCAACTCGTTCTGTGCTGCTACAATTTTGTATCGAATGACTTCCGGTTATTGAAGAACTAGTCGCACAGGAAGTTCCCTTTTCATTACCAATACACGAATTGTATTGCATTAAAAGCACGAAAACAGTAATGAATGGTGTAGGGTAGAGCTTAAAATAGGAGCAACAGCTACTGGAGGCAATGCAGTGCAGTGTAGAGCAATGCAGCTTTTATTCATAAGGTCACCTGGGGTCAACAGTGACTCGACGATACGTAGGAAGCGACAATGATTTTTTTTCTTTCTTGCAGTACTATTAATAAAAAATTGTATTAATAAAGATTAAATAAATAATAACAACTTACTATTTAAGTTATTATTGAATTTATGAAATACTATTGAATTTAAGTTACTGGTGAGTCCATACTAGCTAAAATAATATTAAGTTAATATTGCACTTATCATTAGTTATTTCGCTTTGCTGTTTTGCTTAAGAGTACTTTGACCTTTTCAGAGAACATAAATTGTTTTGCAGTTAAGGCGAACGCAAAGAAAAGATACGTTGCTATTGGTAAAAATAAGTCATTGTCGACACGGTCTATAGCCATGTGTTGCAATTGTCTATCTTGATAATCCGAATAAAAGGAATCGATATACGGTACATATCGATTTTGTCCGACCGCATCTTCGAATTGCCCAGTGTACGCCACTCACAAGTTTGCATTCGTTCCACCATATCAGTCCCTTGGAAGCTTTTAGTATCTGATAGAACAGGCATTTTACAAGTAACCATGAGGATGCCTTTCACACGGATAAATTCTCCTTCGCCAATTAAATATTTCTATCAATTATATAACTGATATGCAATTGGAATTAGTAGCTAGGTGAATCAATGCATTAAATTCCGATCACAACGGTGGTCACCATTTCCGGAAAACAGTTCACGGATAGATGGAGGTTATCAAATTTGTTCTGCTTTGAGGTTGGTGAGGACACCAGCTCAGCACCCGTACAGGAAATTAGAAAATACGATGATCTATAGTTTAAAGACATTGTTCAGAAAGCGACAATCAGATTCGGTCTGGCGGTTCCAAGTTTGAATAGAGAAAATAATTTCCTACGTTCCATGCGGAACATTTTGTTGCACATTTCGTTCACACTGAATCGAATAACTGAGAATTGATCCCGGGATTGTCACCCAAATCATTTGTTAAAAATCCCAAAATTGGACAAAAGACAGACAGAAATTCCAATGCATTTCCGCGGTCGACATAACCAGATATATATGTCAACCATTTAGTGCATACCGAATATCACATAATTCGCATGCTCGCAGGCATAGTGTTATGTTTTCAATTTGGCGCCAAGCTAATTATCAGAAGAAAAAAATTAGATCGAAAATGGAAAAGCCCGGTGGTAAAATTTGTTCAATTACTGTCGCATCAATTCATACATTAAAGTTTGAAAAATTCAACTTGAACATCGAACGAACCACAAATGTCAAAATCAGCCTTTCGAAGGGAAGAAGCTACTAGTACTTAAGCTGATATTTTCTTGCCTACTCGAAACATTTCCTCAAGTTTTTCAAGTTGCACGAAAGTGGCAAGAAGAAAAAAAAATTACCAATTTTTCAACATACACGACAGTATGACAGTGTGTTCGATATTGGAATCAATATGATCGCGCCCTTGTGCGGCCTTCAAAATAGAACTTTCAACCAATTGGCAAACATTGGCTGAAGCTCCTCCAGCGGCGACAATATGTCGTCCCCATTAGTCCCCCGGCTGAACGGCTATTGACGACACAATGCGCAAAAATAATTGGCGAACGATGAAAAATTAGGCTTCGACGCGATTACTAAATACAGTTGGCGGAAGGATCGAATAGGTATATTTAAACCACTCAAACGATCAAAAAGCTTGCCGAATGAAAACACAGTTCGAACCTATATATTTTTAATGAGAGCCGGCGGGGCAGGAAATGCTTTTGTCGGTTCGCCAATTTTTGCATAAATTAAAAAGTCTTGTTCAATGTAGACCCCGATCAGCCAACTCAGCATTACACGTATTTTTCATTCATCTTTAACATATCAATTTGTATTCTGACTGCACTTCCCAATTATTCGAAAGATGTTCTAGTTAACATCAGCTGTATAATAAGAATGCGCCATTGTCGATTGATTTAAATTTACCAAAGAAAGCCTGCACAGTAATATTCACGTGGTGCTTATCTGCTTAGCATCGTATTTGTTTCTTTCGCCCATCATTTTAAAGCGTAACGGTATGTTTCGTTAAAACACCATTTTGAACTACATGTACTCTATTTTTGCATTCTCCTTATTCACCAGACAATATTGGGACGTTACCATAATGCAACACCATTTTTATTTCGGAATTCAAAACTGCATGATACTAGGTCGTGGTATGCAAAAAACTAAACGAATTGGCATAATATTAAAAAATATGACTAAATATGTATGGCCTGTATTTTCTGAGCAACCCTGTACATGTACTATGCTAAGGCAGCATGCGTTTATCATTAAATATACTGCTGGTAAGATACCTTGGCGTATGGCTGTAGTTAATTTATTACCATGTACATATTTCGTTTTAGAAATACTCTCACTTATTGCATATCGGGGTTTATGGTGGCGACTGTGGTGTATATTTATGCTAGTCATGCTCAAATAAACTAATGTGCCATTTTACATGTACGTTTTGAATACAGTTTAGGAAAGCATGAATTACTTCTCTTGCAGAAAAACGTACCAGACACGCCTTCTTCCTCACCTCAAAATTTACATGCTAGATTGTGTCCATCAAGTTTATTGTTGGTATATGCAGTTGCCTTGCCGTTGTTAAAGCAGTTGCTATCGACCAGTCAGGCAAAACATTTTTCCAAAACTTTTAATAGAGCGCAAGTTTCACAATTGCAAATTTGGACACACAATATGCGTTCGTGTGTCCATTAACTGTCAAGAGAACAGACAAACTGTTTCAAAGTTTGAGGGGCATTTCAACGAGAGTACTATGAATTATTTATATCGCCATTATTAAACAGAATTTACAGCGTATATTGGTCGAAACAGCGGGCATGAATAGCAAATTCGAACATATTCCTTAATTTAAAACGCATAGTACAGGATTACAGTTACAATTAACATCAGATATTGCACTTTTACTACAAATGAAAACATATATTAATGAAATACTCGTAGAAAAAGGAAAATAATAATTGTATGTATAATAACAATAATTAAAATTAATTATTGTTTATTTCTTAGTTATTTACTCTTGAAACAGATACACATGAGTATTTGTATTAGCCTAACTTTTATAACATTGAATAGTTTCATGTTTCCAAAATATTTTTTTGTATTTCCATTAACTGTGGCATCTACATGTATTTCATCTATTTGCATTTACTCGCCTTTAGTATGATAATATTTTTTTTTATCAAAATTGAATAGTTTTGACGTTAAAATATTTTTTTTTAGAATAAGTCATGTATGCCATGAATGCCATTTCATCATATCTACAGGCTACATAAACCTTTCACATCAACTTTAGCAATTTCCATACAGCAAGTTTTTAATAAACCAAAAAAATTGGGGTTTATTTTTAGAAATATCGTGTTTTGAATTCTATCTGCGGATAGCTAGATCTTTCATATATATTTTATCTTCCGCCCTGCACCAACGCTTTCACCGTAAAACGAAACTGCTTCAAAAAGGGGAGAAAAAATTCAACCGGAATCTAGATTTGCCAAGGAAGACGTGGTAAAGAAAAAAAAAAGAACCACGTTTGACAGATAATTTCCTCTGACATGTGAACATTAAGAATGACCTGGTAAAAATGTTATTTTTCACTTGCACTTTTCTAAATTTAGCATTTCAAATCGTTTTTGAGCCCCGTCCAATATTGGCGTTTTGAACTACTTTGCCAGCACATTTTCGAAAAGAAATGTCGCTACATGAATTAACGTTTTGGTCAGAATAACATTTCCATAAGTAAATAAAAGCTCGTTCTATAAACGGTTAAAGCTAAACATAGAAATTTGTTGATTTTATTTTTAGGTTTTATTTTTAGATGTTAGTTAACTAAATGTAGGCTAGCTTTACTCGTTTTTTCGATTCTTTGCTTGGGAAGAAAAATATATCTTTTTAGTAATTAATGAATCACATTATAATATATAAAATTGCAAGTGACTCACACAGCGTTCAATGAAATAAAATGCTTTGTTCAATCAAAATGCACCAATGCTCTGAATAAAAATAGCATTACTTTAAATTCCATACAGAGATCAAACTTCATACTGAATAGAGATCATACATTCCTACTGAAAATATTTTCATATTTTTCAGAAAATTACATTTACCAAAATAATGAAATGGCAAAACGGTTTCAAAATATTTCTGTGCCACATCTCAACAAAGATAATCAATACAAACATTTTCCCTCGTGTCTGGCTCACGGGCTGGCTATTGTCATTTTTCCTTATTTGCATTGAAATGGAACACCTGTTACGCTTTTGGTAATAAGGGATGTTCATTAAAAATGTGTACTCGTATGACGAACTTCATGTTGACCCTGGATGGGGCTCAAAGCGATGGATTATAATTGATTAAATGAAAAATCATTATCGATAATTGAACATTGGATTACTGTAAAGACTAATATACCGCAGCTCTTAGATATTAAAAAGCTGCATCTAACGGTTAAAACTGATACGATCATGACTTATGCAAGACTGCCGTTTACAACTTGACGATATTTTCATTTTAAATTATCAGGGCAAGTTGTACGCACCAATATTTCGCATCTCTTGATGGGCAATAACTACATGTACATCGATATGTATATGTATGTGTATGTGTATCGATATGTATATGCGGACATGTTACAGTTTGAGCCATAACCCGTTTAAATTGCATCCAATTTTATTGATTTTCGAGGCAGGCATATAAAATCGAGGGCATGCCGAGCATCTGCGCCGCGCAACGGCGAAATGGTGAACTTGGAACTTTTCATACCTAAACGAAGCACAGTTGTAATGCACGCGCTCTAGTGTAGTGCTCCAAGCGAAAAAATCGCGAGCATGATGTTTTGAACGCATTGCCCTCAGCCAAACTAGCCGGCAGTCTCGCCATTAAATATTGAACCTAACAAACTAATTAATTTTTAATTCCAACCAGATAAGCCAATAATCCAATATAACTATTTATGGTAATTTATTTAACAAAATTACGATAAAAATCGATGTAATGTATTTAATTAATGGTTGACAGTACCAGGTAAATTATGCGGTACAGGGACATTGTGATGGATAATGGAATAATGGAAAATAACGCCAGGTGGGGCGCGCATTTCGTCCTTACATTTCTCCCTTCCTTCTCAAAGATTATAACCGAAAACGCTACACCACACGTACACCTACGAACACTTCAGACTATTGAAGCCAAGTTGAAAAGTAGACATGTAGAATGAGATTATATTTTAAGTTATTGGATATATTTTAATATATTCATTAGAGAGAAAAAACTGGGAAAGCATTGCCAGAGTTGATACGAGAAAAATAATCCGGGAATTAAGAATATGTTTTGGTATACGTTTGTATAAAAAATTTTTTTTCTTAATAACCGATGATCACAGCGATTAAAAAACAAACTTAAGCAACACAGGTTGAATGGTAACGTACACAGTGTATATATTTAAGTGTTAAGTTTGCTAAAATCGTTTAAGCTTTGTCAAGCTTACACTCTGCCTGCCTTCCTGAGTTAATTATTTCATTTGTTTTTTCTCCCCTATTGTCTTTCTAGGTAAGCACTGATTTTGTTCCACCAATGGTATGAGCAGGAGAAAAAAGATGTACAGTAAGTAGCGACTTTGATTCTATTTGTTTTTTTGGTTTTCTTTTTCTATTTTTTTTTTTTTTTTAAGTGACAGCCCAGGATACGCGCGCAGTGCCATTAGCCAGCGTATTTAACAAAAACATACATTATTAATGTTCGCGGTTGCTTTTGGTTCGTTATTTAGGTGTATGTTTGTTCACGCGCCCCACCACCCATTTTTTGTTTTATCCACGGATTTTTCACACAATCTTTGACTCAGCTGGTGGCCCTTTTTTCACTGAACGAGGTAAAAGCTTTTCCTGTTGTTACGTCCCAGGCGATAACTCTGACGCGCTCTACGCTCGCCGGCTCTCGAGCTGCGTTGAAGACGAGTCAATATGTGTGAGAGCTCCTGTTCTCGCTTTGCTTTTAAGAACAAGTAGCGAAGGAGTTTTTTTTTTCTTTTCCTTTCTATTAGGTAAGTGCCCGCGATTCCTTTGTCGCTCGACAGCCAAAATGCAGTCTTCCGTTACGACTAGAGGGGTTCCAGGGGATATGGATTACACCATCGATTGTTGATGGGCAACATATTAGGTGAAGAAGCTCGACGCGCCGCGCGGGGGTTGATAGCAAACGGTTGTCGTTGATGCTGCTCTGGGGGGTAGGGGGCGCAACGGTCGTGCGGCGAAGTTGAACGGCGCGCGCGCGCGAGGCATTCGATATAGCAACGGTAATTAGCCGATCTGCATCAACTATTTTCGCGACATTTTGTCGGCCAAGCTAATTAGAATGGATAATTCTTGGAAGACGGCGCACGTTTAGGTGGCAGAACAGAAAAGTAGTAGCGTCTGGAAAGTGGATACGATTTTTCAGGGCAGGGGAGTATATCGGCACGCGAAAAACGAGAAATCGATACGGGGATAAATTGTCAATTTATTTTAGACGGTGCTACCAGACTCCCAAAATATAACGTTCCCTATAACTAAAAGTTACCTAAAAATGACGTGTCAATCTAAATCCGTATAATGATCAAATGTCGGCATTCATAACTAAAAATTGGGACAGACAACGCCAATGCCACTAATTTTGATTTTCGATTCAGTATCAACATGATATTTAAAAACGATGGTGATTAAAAAAAAAAAGAATACTACATTCTTAAAAAACAATAAGTATTTTTAAAAAATTGAATTGCTTTTATATTGTGGGCTGTAAAATTAAGTGAATATCAACTTTTTTGTTTTAATAAATGCAAATCGTTCGTGAAGCGAAATCAATTTCAATAAGAAAAATGGCTGAAACTTTATAATTATAGTTATTAAATTATTTAACAGGGTGTATCATGTTACACCCTGTTAAATAATATAAGAACGCATTTGCCACTGATTAAATTTTAAGGCAATTATATTAAATAATTGCCAAATTCAGAGTAGACTAACGATTTGAGGTTGGCTTATTTCAAGTTGATATCCGCAACAAAATAATGTTACAAGATACATTTTTACATGACTCGTAATTCCAAAAATGCGAATACATTACTATATAAATACAGTTCAACGAAAAGTTTAGTCTAGATATTATACATTATTATTAATTCAAATTCCTTAACAATTTATATTGACCTGTTGATAGCACATGATTAGTGTCGGTATATACCAGAATCTGATGCAATATCGACATCGGCATCCGTTTTATCGATTAATTGGTGGATCCGGTCGATCTACTCTAGCAAATCTGGAATTTCAGAATCTGAAGTTGACAACATGTGCCGCCACAATATTTTGTGCAATCAAACGTAATATTTAACAAGCGCCTAGCAACGGCTGCCGCCGCTACAGGGCACGCATTATACGGACAGCAACTCAGTCGCTGCCGACTTCATCAGCTTCGATGGCTACGCTGACGATGATGCTTCACTAGTTTCAAAAATCTATTTACCGTGCTTAGCGTGATATCCACCGCGTCCTATGGGATGGTTAAATTCCCGAAAGAGACTTCCGGAATTTTCCGAGCGAGAGAAATTATTATTCCTGATCACTGTAGCGCAGTCACTACAGGGGATTCCGTACTTCTCGTGACGCTATGGAAATATTGCAAGTGGTACATTTTCACCGGTACCCGAAGATCTAATAGCGAGAGCCTATGCCGGGAAACGAACCCGGGATCGTACACAACGTAGTCGGTTGCAATACCGATTGAGCTACACGGGTCTTTCTACCACCATCCTTCGGAGTGGAAGCAAAGCCGTGAGACCCATGCATGTACATGTACGTTTTCAGGTACACGTTCTCACAAATCCCCGAGGTCCTCACAGAATCCTTGACTAGGCAAAATTACCAGATTACCTTCTGGGAATTTTCAAGCGCAAAAACGTTGATAATCCTCCTAAACGGTTAAAAAATATATAAAACGCGATGGTTCTTGCCGGGAATCGAACCCGGGAACGTGGCACCATCAGTCTGTGCTTGCGCCCTCCCGAACACATCAATCCACAGTACATGATTTATAACCAATCAGTTTGTCAATATTCTCTTGATATGCGACTAATGTGTTATGCGGCCAGTGACCAATGCGGCAGATGAATTGAGCTGGGTGCTGGGTGGGGAGAAGGGGAGGTTTCCCGGCACCCTTCGGGTCGATAAACACGACACTGTCGTTTCCCATTTTTCAACTGCAACAATTTTTCTGCCCATATATTCACCCCTCCCCCTCTATCTCTACCAGCCAGTCCAGGGCCCTGTGTTCTAAACGCGCGGCGTCGGTGTCACGGGTGGCACCACCGAGAGACGGAGCAATATGTTTTCAACAACCACAATTACAACAATGTTGAACTAATCGTTGGTCGGCGATAAGAAAAATGCTACCCGTCCCCCAGCCACCGTCACCACCACCATCATCATCACCACCACTACCACCAGTTAATTGGAAGTATGCCAGCGCAGTTATTTTATTTGCCTCGGCGGAGCTATCAACTGTTCGGAAAATGTTTATCTGATCGATTTTGACTTTATCGAACAAAACAATGTTTAACGACATGAAAATAATGGGAACACAAAGAGAAGTGGCCAAATTGAATTTCTGTTCGCGGATTAGAAAGTGTATCCACTTCGCCACCCACCCACCCAACCCACAAATATCGCCTAATTATTCTAAGTGCCGGGCGATTACCCGCGGATGATGGGCGGCATTGTTGTGAGCGCAATTCGTCAAGTGGAACTTGAAAACGAATTAGTATTTGATACAAAAAATATCATTGTTTACGTCGAACTTGAGAAATAGCATTATTATTTATCATGAGGTGCCTGGTGGAGAGTGTTAGGTAGGAACAGAGAAGTCCCGACCCTAGGAACTCGTTCCTTTTTTAAGGAACTTAGGAATGCCTAGGTTCCTTTTATTTCTGTAGGAACAGGAACTGGTTATTTTTTCATCGGAGGAACGGGAACTGGAACCGGTTCTTTTTTAAAAGGAACGAACCTAACACCGCGTGTGGCTTAGAGGTTAGCATGTTCGCCTACTACGCCCCGTGATCGCGGGTATAAATTCCCGACAGAGACCTCCAGAGTTTTTCGAGAAGAAATTCGCACGTATGTACGCCTTCTACCCTGGGAATGGAAGAAAAGATGGTCAAAGATACGGTGGTGACCGCTACCTAGGTCAGAAGACTAGGTTAAGTGAAATTAAAGTCGTCCCTGGAAGAGAATGAAAATTGCATAATTGAAGTAAAAGTATCGTTTTGGTCGCCTTTTTATTTTGGTTTATCTAACACGTACGGCCGTTTAGTCCAGTCGGTAATGCTTCCGACAACGGTGCGAACGGTCCCGGGTTTGATTCCCGGCAAAGTCTCTCGTGTATTCCACGAGCCGCGGTACTGGTGTCACCCCTGAGCTTCCATTAGGGAGTCCAGATCTTAGGGGTGGATCCTGCAGCCTGGCATTTCCCTTTCCTTCCCTTCCCTGCCACTCACATATCTCCATAGACACGAAAGTGCAGTAATCCTGTAGTGATTAGCACTACGGTGATTTTAAAAAAAAAATATATTCAGAATTTTTTAAGATGTATCTAAGGTTAGGTTATCTTTAAGCCTTCGATTCCTGCGCCGACATTACAGAGATTCACACAAAACTTGATTAAACAGACTATCTCAGGCCGCAACCGGCGCTATCTAATCTCAGGCGCAACCCGCAATATCGGATGTTACAAGCAAGCACAAAAACAAAAACAATTAATAATGAAAGCAATATTGAAGGATGTGTCAATATTGGGCGGAGAAGGTACATGTAGGTGAATCGTTATACCGTTCTCTGCCAACGCTTCCTTGTTGCGGCTGTTGCCTTTACCGTTCAACACACAGCTCCCCATGGCGGGTCAAAATATATAGTTACAGTATCAGTGAGCAACAAGCCCCGGTTATCGTATTGCCGCATATATAAAAGGCACTCAAACCTCTAGAGACAGAACAATGTTTGAGCAGAAGGCTTTTGTGCGTGAGTGTCGCGCACGCGTTCGCTTCCTTGCATATTTTCCGAGATGTCTGGGGTTCGGGTGCAAATTGAATCAGGCCCGCTATCTCCGTTGATTGGCGTATTAATCAGTCGTAAAAACGCGTTCATGTGAGCGTAATCACAACCCCGGAGGCAACAAGGCCTCGCTGCCATTAAGGTGCACATGCGACACATCTGAGAATCGCGTGACTCGATGCCTTTTATATGCGTGTCTATATTTCCAATGGAGCGATCTTGCTCATCGCTACAGCTTGAACATCGTCTCAGATATTGGCGCATCTGCAATTCACGTGTATCCCACCACCTATTGTTCGAACAAAACGTTGTTTCTAATTTGCCATTGCAGGAAATATAATCACTATAGCGGCGACACCAAAATTGGCTCGGCGCGCCAAAATTAACTTAACTAAAGAAAAAGATCCTCGTCGCGTTTCATCTTAAAGAAGCAGGGTCGGTCATATTTTGTACTCTTACATTTTTTATCAGTGCAAACAGTCTGGGAAATATTAAAGTGAATATCCAACGCCATCGAATCTCGCATACATTGCCAAAATTACTAAACATAAATTATCATTCTGTAGATGTGAGCATTGACCACGCAATACCTGAGTTTTTATACCTGACAGTGAATAACTGACCTGAAGTACACATTACTATACCTGACAAGAGTTAAGGCGCCGCTCAATGGTTGTTGCATTCTAGAGGATCCGTTGAACGAAAACTATATATGGATTAGTGAACGATAAAAGTTACTATCGATATTTTATTCGCCTATTAAGTTATCTTGGCATTGAATTTAATTTTAAGGTCGTGCACCAAATGATTAAATTAGCGTATCAAACGTTCACTTTATCATTAGTACTTTTTGTGAGTTCAGTTGAAAATTAGTTCATTTTCCGGTGCACTTTTTTATTTAATTAACCTGTAGTCAATCGATTTTATGGATATACATTTATTTAGAAAGATTGGTTGACAGTTGGAAAAGAAAATCGTTCGATCAGATGCAACAGATTTGGCCGATAACGACCAGAAGTTTAATCGAGTACAGGTTGAGAATATTGAGAAGGTTTCAATTTCGCTTATCTCAATTGCAATACGGACGACGCGAAACAATTGAGGCAAAAAAAATACGGATTAATTTAGCATTCCGCGTTATTTAAGAAATGGAAATGTCGCGTCTCGAAAATCTTCATCCACCATTCGAATGAGAAGGA
The DNA here is from genome assembly GCA_033995665.1 of Melogona broelemanni. NCBI lineage: Eukaryota > Metazoa > Arthropoda > Diplopoda > Chordeumatida > Chordeumatidae > Melogona > Melogona broelemanni. The sequence goes on from JAUJYS010002364.1 coordinate 12,812, forward strand.
GGGTGGTAGGGAGGGCGTGGGCAAAAGGAAACGACGTTCCTTAAATAAGTAACTCAGAGTCGGGAAAGCGTAACAAATGCAAGATGCGCGCGCGCCCGTTACGGACACGAAGAATTCAATCGATGAGGCAACAGAAAATGTGATTATCCGTAAATGCGAATGTCGTTAATATAAACAGGAACGCCCGGGTTGCTCGAGGTCGAAACGAGCATTTCTGGAGGCCTTCTCCCCTTCCTGTCTCTAGGCCGCGTTGAATTGTGTTCGAGTCGAATTGATTGTCTCCGCTTTAAAAGGGAAATTTTAATGAGCGAAAGAACGTTGCAGTTGGAAAGAAGAGCGACCTAATTTTTTTTTACGCAGCGGGTCTGCGACGAATGTCCATAATAAGGGAGCGCAAAAAATTCGGTTATCATTTTATTTTTTTATTTCGCAATGTATTTTGCGTCATTAGCAGTCAGCTTCTTCGTATCGAATCTGCGTAGCAAACGGTGATTTAAAAGAAAGAGATTAGAGACACGAAAGTCTACTCAGTCTGCGTCTAGAATTAAACGTTCGAGTAATTTACGATTTAAAAAGATTCCAAATTCATTCACCAAATCAAAGAGATTTAAATTTACTAAACTAATTTACTAAATTTAATAAACGTGTCGCCCATTCCTAGATTGTTCTTACACAATGCTACATTGAAATATTTCAAATAAAACATATTTAAAATAAATAAAATAAAACAAGCCACTAAATGGTATAGAAAATTTAACATTAACTCTTATAGGAGGATCATTATATTAGAACCCCCTTCCTACACAATAATAATATTACCACAAATTAATTTGAACAAACAAATAATTATATTAAGAAAATGTCAAACTGGGAGGCAGCGCTGCAATGTAAACGATTTCGTCAATTGAGATGCCTTGATTGACCAAGTGCAAAAATTGAGCCCTTTTCTAATTTCATTTTCGAGTAAGGAGTGGCAAATCTAGTTTAAAGTAACACAAGTATAATTTTCTCTGTTTATTCGTAATTTCCTTCCTCGAAAACTAATAAATGTTTTACTTTAATACATTTGACTCCAACAAACGAATAGTATTTACATGCACTTTTGACGTCAGGTTCTTGGATGTGGGAAACGGCAACGAAAGGGGCGCCACGTACGGAAAAAGGGTCGAACTAAAAATGCATTCGAATCTGATAAGTCAGCATCACTTAATGCAAAAATCTCAAAATCTGTCATTTTACCAGGCAAAAACGAACTCACTAACACTCGTAATATTGCCTGTGGGTTCATTTTTGCTACGACTTTACGATTTACACCCAGTTTTTGGCCCAAACGCTATTTAGGTCGTCCAAGGCGACAAGCCGGTTTATGATCTATTAATAGAAACAAACTACATAACGCGATATTTATCCCACACCGCTGACAAAAAGTTGAAGTTTTATTTATTAAAATATGAGAGTGTCGCATAGTTTGCTCCTATTTGGCCATTTTTGAGCGTGGCGTCCCACTTTTAGAAATGTATATATATTTTAATTTAGCGAAAGGAGAAAAAAAGTTGGGGTGCCAAGCTTGTCTACGTTCGCGTCACACAACTCGCCTACGATCCATCATCGTTCTATATCTGTCAAGAAATTCTCTCCCTAGAAAAAAAATTGCTCTTGGCGCTGTGACTTGAATGCGGGGGTGTACAGATATATAAGCGTGGGGTGTCAGTGGAGCGTTGTCGTTCTCTGTCATGGCGAATTACTGTAAATAGCTGATCGCGAATTCAGATTACGGAATTCCGCAGCGAACACGATACTTAATAAAATAATTAGCCTGGGCAAACAGGATTTCCACCCAATGACCAAACAGAACGGCCTCGCTTCATATGGGGGGAGTAGGAGGTTAGAAAATTTTAACTATCGTATAAGCGACACTGTAACGAGGACCTCTTTAGTTCTAGACCGCCATTTCTCTTTAAATTCGAAATATATATTTTTTTTTAATTTACCGTAGCGCCTAGTGCACTACAGGAATACCGCACCCTCGTGTCTCTTTGGAGATATGTAAGGGGCACGTAAGGGAAGGGAAGAGGGAGGCAGCTGGAATAGCCAGGCTGCAGGATCCACCCCTAAGCTCTGGACTTCCTAATGGAAGCTCAGGGGTGACGCCAG
>JAUJYS010002365.1:0-14962 GCA_033995665.1 Melogona broelemanni
TTGGGGGAGAGCTAGAGACAGCGAGCTCTGAGCTGTTCGGTGATCCCAAAAGGATTAAAATTAGTTAAAAATAGTCGCATGGTGACTGTATGAGACGAGGAGAGCTTGTTGTGTGTACAAATACACGCGGGCATCTTTTTCACTCTCTTCCTCCCTGTTCCACACGCAGTTCCCCGACCGTCTTCATCCGCCACGCGCGACACTTTTTCGACGGAAGTGTATTATTAGCCGAAGACACGCGCCCCGGGGAAGGGGGGAAGGGGGAGGGGGCGTCGTTGATGCTCGTCGGCAGCCGCTTCACCGTGTCACTGGAGTGAGCCAACGACATGTCAAAATTAGCCAGACGCATGCTGTGTGTTTGAATTGAAATTGTAATTAATCACGCAGTTTTTGTTGATATTTCATTTCGAATTAATGACCAGTTGTTACCTATGTTACCCAGCCGATTAGGTATTGATACGAACTTGCTATTCAAATGTGATCCGTCAAATTGAAGTTGTCAATTTGTTTTTTTCCCATATTTTTAAGAAATAATTCTTTCGAATTTTATGTGATCTATTTTTAAATAGCTATAATTTCAACTTTTCTCCCAATGTCGGAGATGCTGACGTGTGACCTTAGACAAAATATATTCTACGGTAATTCAATTGACGATACATTCAAGACAAAATTAAGCAGATGCATCCCGATGTTCTGTGTTACATTTGAAAATAACTTGTTTGTATTACCTATCCGATTGTTTAACTTTTGCTGTTTTTAATTTTCTGTTGCCCCTACCTGATAATATATAATTTTATTAGGTATCGGGCAACTTTATAATAAGCTTGATATATACGTTATTGAGGGTTCACACTGGTACTTTTGTAATTTTTTTTTTTTTTTTTTTTTTTTAGAATAGTCATGCATCATGCATGCAATGTTTTTTTATGCAATGAGGAAAAATAAGTTTGAATATTCTGAGCCGGTTTTGGCAATCCTTGAATATCACAAATGTGCCGAATCGATCAAGTTTTTTATTCTCAGCGAATCTCGATTCGCTCGGATAGGTCAACTCAATTATTAAATCTCTCGGGCTACAGCGCGCACGCTCGGCCTACCTGGAGACAATAAGTCTCGTTGGAAGAAGTTTTCATCTCATTACCCCCGCCTGTTCGAAAAAAGTACGGGGAGAGAAAAAAAAAGCTCAAAAACGAGACTCGTGGGAACAATAAGCCCATCGAATAGGCCCAGAGGAGCAAGATGGGTTGGAGGGTTTCACCTGTCATTCTGTGTGTTATTATTAAGTGGTTGACGTTGCGTAACAGGCAGTGTTGTCAGACATGCGAGATGTAAAAAAGAAAGAAAAATAGATTGGTGGAAGAAGAAAAAAAAACTGTCTCGACGCTACTCATGGCATGTCAGCTAAAATGATTCTTTTGCTACCAAAAACGATTTTCTCTCGCTTTTTCTAACCTGTTTTTTTTTTTTTTTTCTTTTTGTTCTTGTTCCGTGGCTTGAACAGACGAAAGTTTCTCTTTCTACTTATTTCCCGACGAGTATTTAGGAAATTGGAAACCCTTCACCTTTTGTCTTCTTAACGAGGAAATGGTTTGCTGATGATTATTCACTGACATTGAGTTTCGTTTAAATTATATTTTAGGCAAGAAGTTTGATTGTTTGAATGATGGTTTTGGTCAAGACTTAGGCATGCAATTAAAACAATTTTAGTTGTAATTTTATTCTCGACAATACATACGAGTATAATCAAGTGCACGCACACGTAACATGTTTGATTAAAAAATTGCAGAATAAAGTGGGGAAAAAAAATGAAAACAAAGCAAAGATAAAAAATGAAAGTAAAGCTAAAATTGAAAGTGAAGCTTGGTTAAAAAGCAAAACATCAAAATAATTTTGGATTTGCTGCCTTACTGTTCGTTTTAATGTTAGAGATGCTTTCCGTCGTATGGCACAATTCTTGTAGATATTTGGAGATAATTAAACCTGTTGCTTTTATTTCAATTTTTTAATTTAAAATTCAGTCAGTCTGACTCAGTTTATGCTGTTACCTCTAGCATCATGCTAGCAAACTAAAACTTGTAATTCAAAAGATCTCCTGCAAGGAAGTTTGCAAGGAAATTTTCAACTTTGCGTAACTCAAATTTGTGTTCAGTTCCAAAGTAAATGTGGTCTTTATCCTAAACACGTAATGTCTTTACAGACCTAGTTGGCTGGCGTTATAGCAATTTAAGCCCACATCCTTCCTCCAGTACTTTAAAATGGCTTTCAGCTAGTGTACCACAATCTTGCTCGCATGCAAACACATGTAGATAAATATATAAAAGTCGAAAAACTATGTCAGTCACTTTGGAAAGAAAATTTACTGCTTGGAAGCGAAGCGTTTGCGGTTAAAAACGGTTTTCGAATTGCGTAGGCCCGTCGATATGAGGCCGATGTCCCGACGCAGCCACCGCGTATATAAATCAACACTCGCGAGCTACGTGAATGCCGTATTAAACATCTGTACTGAAATTTTCATGTCGGTCTATCTCTCTCTCCAAATTGCACCTGCACATTCCAGGGCTTCCCGCGCGCTACCTGAACACTGTACCATGGCTTGTGGAGTTGTTTTTGATATGCTATTTTTTGTGGAAACCGGAATGTTTGGACCCCTTTATAAAATGACAGTGTTGGATGTAGATTTTTTAATGTTCGAATATCAATCAATGTTCTATTTAGGTGAAGTTTTTAGCTTTATTTCTACGAAATATGAAACAATTTGCGCAAGATTTTGTAAATGTGGGATTGGAATTTTGAAACCAAATATACTGTAGCTACAATGTAGTTTTTTATTTTTTTTGTGGGGAAATTCCCCTTACTGAAGTGAATATCACAACAGGAGATTCCCCTCGTGTCTCAATTTCTTCGTCAACTGAATTATATTTTATATTTGCGAATTTGATGAATAATCGTTTTTAGCCTCATCTTTTAAATATTTTGAATAATGTACAAACAAGTCACGCAACATAGTTAGACAATTTAGAAAAAGAAAGTGGTACAATTACTTTTCTCAATTTCAACTTTCTTTGGTTTTTTTTGTAGTCTTGTCACGGTAGAGAGACTAAACCCGTGACATAAATACAAAATTACGATAATCTAGGTTGAATTCTAAAAAAAAAATCTTTTTGGTATCTGTTATGACGAAATTGATATTTTTTTCACGGCAATCTTCTGGCTTTTCGAAGCTCCAAATTTCAATTTCTCTCGTCGAGACAGCTGTTCCCAATTCTCCACAATTTGAAAGACTAAACACAAAGCGCACGATAACGCCAACGAACTGCCAGACAATGCACTAATACACTTGCAAAAATACCTAACGGCGCATTAACGAAACTGGAAGTCGGAGTAGAAGCGGGGTGGCCAATACATACGTCTTCAACGCCCAATTAAGTCGTTTTGCGACCTATTTTCGGCCTATTACATACGCGTATATATAGCCAAAAACGGGCCTCTATAGAGAATCGGAGAGAAAGAGGAGTTGGACTGGGGGATAACCTGTATAGGTCAATAGCAACAAAATCGACAGTCTGCGCGCCTTACAGGTAAACTGGCCCGCCTCCCTATCTGTTCGCGTGTGCGTTAAGGTGTGTTCATCTAACCGCAGATGTATGATTACATATACGTGAATGTGTTTACACGTGTGAAGATGTGGTTGATGCGAAAAGCCAATGGACGCGATTAGTTAGCGCAAAATACATAGAGACAGCATAGATGACTAACTTGCTTGTATTGGATGTGCATGGTGGAATCGCGAATATATCCACTGCACGTGTGCACCGTCATGCGCAGTTTCACCGACAACAGATATGCACATGTATGCCCATAATTGACACGAGAAACAATATGCCATGTTCAAAAGTAGAAAAAAATGCATTGTTGGCGATGGGTAGGATCAGGATGGGTGGGGTGCCCGAAAAGTGACTTACTTGCCCTCTTGTAAAATTAATTGGCGATTTTGATTGTCTTGTGGTCGCACCGATACACAATTGACTACGGCGCCGAAAATGCTAGTCGTTATTGTCGCTACGTGCGATAATGATATTGAAAGAAACAACGGCGAAGGTCAATGTCGCGATTCGACCAACCGCCCAAACAAAGTGACGGGAATCCTTCATAAATTTTGTAGCTTCTCCTCCCAAGACCCATACGACCGATTTGTGAATTTTGTGACTGAGAAATGCGTTGGTTCGTTAATAGTGTAACGTTTCTGTATTGGTTCTTGGTACCATGTGTTGCTCTCTTGATGGCCTTCGTGTGAAACAGTTTTTTTTTTCGGAGGAGCCCCACAATCGGCGATCACTATGGAAAATGCCAAGCCCGCATTACACTCGTGCATTGTGTGATTGCCTCATTTCTAGGAATTGAAGCGCGATTCGAATAAACATAGCGGACAAAAGCGCAAACCGTGGTTTAGATCAGACAATCTCGTGTCAGAAATCACTGGAAAATCTGTGCAAATAGCTACCTAGCTTTTAGAGACATTACATCTATTTTTTTAAAAAGATTTTTGACAATTTTTTGAGCACTTGTGGAGGAGTACATTTGTAACAGTACCCCAGGATCGAATAAACGAGAGTCCAAACCGTGAATCGAATTCGGGTTACCACAACCTAACGTACAGTATTACCGGTGGTTTAATGAATTAATTGAAAACATTTTTGTTCGTACCCCCATAACATAGAGGAGTGGTATCAGGAGGACAAACTTAATGGGTTCGAACGAGACTGCTGCGTATAATATCCCAATTTTTCAATTTGCATGAGTTGGTTCGACAAGAATTAATTAATCGTGCGAGGGGGGGGGGGAGGGGCGTATCCGCGGGCGTGCTTCACGGACTGACGGCACGAAGTGTGTGCCGATTTGTTTGATGCGTGAAACATTAAAGTAAAGTTGCGGGAGAGGGAGGGGCGTTTCCGCAGCGACGCTGAGAAAGGACAATAATAATAAAAATAGGTATCGCCACATAATGCCGCCCTGACAAGCCGAGCGTGCCGCCGGACCCCTGCCGAGCGACAAAAATCGCGCGTGTCACCTTTCCCCCCCCACCCGTTATTATTATTAAATCCGGATTTGTCAGATGTGTAGATATGTGGAGCCGTGTAATGTTGTCTTGGCCGTCGACGAGATAGGAAACCTTTGTCGGCGCTGCCTCGGACCGTGTTCCCTTATTTGTTCGATGCAATGCCTAACGTACGCGTGTAACGCATTTGTGATAATTGGAGTGAATGTATCGGTGGTATAGTGTATAGCGTTCCCGTCTGTTAAGTCCGTGACCGCGTGTTCAATTCTCGACAAAGTCCTCCGGAATTTTTCAGGAGATAAAATGTCGTGCCTTCCTTGGGAATGGAAGTAAAGTCGTTGGACCCGTTCCTGTATGTTGTCGGGTACACATACGTTAAAGATCCCTACATAGACCAGAACCTTAGATTAGGCCGCATTCTAAATTAGATTTAGATTTAAATCTAAATCTCCAACCAATTCTCCTCTTGGGGGAGGGGTCTTTGAGACGTTTGCGTTCGTAAGGTTCATTAACAAGCAGTACAAAAAAATTCTTAGTGTTCATGTTAGAGCGTTCTGTTAAATGGAAAGTAGGGCTGAAGTTTCGAATTTAATTTAACGTGTTGGATTGTACTTTTGATTTAAACTTTGAAATTCTGCTATCAAATGTTACGAGAGTGGTCGAGTGGGCCAAGTGTGGTTTTCATATACACTGTGTACGTATGGTGTGTACGTATGGTGTGGTCGGGTGAAAACCTAAAAATCCAGCTCACAATTATTTGGCGAGGTGCGTTGGGCTATTGTGCGCGGCGGCTGCCACCGTTTAACTATTTTTCTGTCGAAATGGTCGCCCATTTTCGACGCTGCCTCCCAACCCCATCCCTACCCCGGACACAACCTTATCACAGCTCGACGCGTCCGGCTTTCCCTTCAAATCAGAGCCGTCGTGCAGTGGGCCGCGCAAGTTCCGGACGCTGCGGAAACGCTTTCCTGCACAGCTTTCAATCGCGAGTCTCTGACAAATCTAATCTGAAATGCGTGTGGAGAGACCAAAAAAAATAACGCCCACGCTCTTTTTTTTTGTGAATCTGCCGACAGGGGGAGGAGGGGCAATCGAAAAGTAGTGCAATTACTGGGGGGAAAAAAAGGTTAACGTTGTTCTAAACTTCTTGCAGTGTCGATTTGAAGTGATATGAGGTGTTGCCCTTAATTGAACATATCATAATATTGATGTAATTAAATTAAAATTTGACTAATAAAATAACATTAATTAAAAATCAGTAAAATTCATTGTCATTATGAATTGTTATAATTGTGACACCGAAAGCTCGTGTTTCCTGTTCCAGTATCGGTGTGGTGCCAGTCTGACTATCTCGGTCACGCTGTCGGATATCCCCCCTATCCTTTATTTTCTGTTCCTGGCGGATTTAACTCACTGATTGAAAGTTGAACTATCGTATTTTAAATAACTGATTTTTTAAATTAATTTTATTTCTTCTTCAAATCTGTAAATTTAATTTAATTTTTAATCGGATAATTATTGTTTTAGTTCAATTAGATCATTTTCATTTCCTTTGATTTAATAGGCTAATTTTTTATTTAATTTTAGTAAATTGGTTAATTATTATTTTTTCTACATCTATCTGTGGGTGCGAATCTAACATCGACGTTTTCTAATATAATTTTTAAAATTACATTCCTAGTATCTTTAGCAAGCCCCTCGCCAGTTCCGCTATTTTTATAACCTCTCCCGCGAGGCGCGCGCCACCGGAAGTGGACAGACGTTAAAGAAGGACGTGATTTATGGCGGGTTCGACCGAGAAGTAGGCTAACCATCGCGCCCGCCATGTTTATAATTGTATAAACGGGCGACAAAACGCGCGCGAGTAAATTAATTCGACGTGTAACGGGAGACACGATGAAAATGTGCGTTCAAATTTAATTACACCGACGTGCCGCCGCCTGATTTCTGGGGGAGGGGAGTGATCCTAAATATGACGGAAATAGGGGGCCAAGAGGGATTAACATCGGTTTCAAACAACGGTTGCAACACTTTACGTATTCGGTTGACCCAAAAATTTCGTCAATGAAGTTGCACACCATTGCAAAATTTGTTGTTTGTTAATATTTTTATTAGATTGACAGTGAAAGGATGACATGCGTTGAAATTGGATTTTTCACCGGAGTTTTAAGACAAATTCTGAAATCCGACAGATACGGCAGCATATGCGAACTGATATTTTCTAAAGTCAGTAAAATAACAGTCTTGCCGATGTGTGCGGTGCTCGTTTCGGGACTCGAACTGATCGTACGCGACCCTGTGCTCCAGTTGACAAACTCGTGAGCACAATAAAACATTTTTGGAATAAAAATTGAAGTCGAAAATAAAATCCCAATTTTGACGCAAAGTAGACGATAGGAACGTCATTATTCAACGTCATCTAACGTTCATAATTTTCGGAATAGTCGTCTGTAAAGAAAAAAATGGTAATATGGCTATTAATAAATAAAAATATGGATATTATTTCGATCCTCTCAATTTTTCGCTACGTGCACGATGTAGCGTTACCAAAAAAATAAAAGTAGTGTATATAGTTATTAAAAAATGCTACAATTAATTACTAATTAACATTTTATGAAATATTATTGGGACTGGATCAAGGCAATATAATTATTTTTATTTGCCAAGACATTTTGCAAAAAAAAAAATTGTAAAGAAAATAAAAAGTAATTAAAAAAGCTACAATTAATTTATCAATACCATTTTTATGAAATATTTATTGATGGAATTGGGGGATTTAATTATTTTATTTATCAAGATAATTTAAAAATATACTTGTAGTTGCGTCCACCCCCAGTCTGAACACCACTGGAAAGTAACTGAAGCTCGTCCCCGTGATTCGATTTGTGGAAGCGTGTCGGCCATCAAAAGAGCCTTTTGATATAATAGTTTTGCAAATTGGCACTGTCGCTGGAGCGCGTGCTGCGTGTTCACTCGCTCTTGACGAACCAGTTTCCCAACCCCCACTCCCACCCCCTTCCCACTTCCATGCCATCTCTCCTGCAGCGTTTAATTCAATAAAAGAGACTAATTCGTACTCATTTGTCTCGCCTGGCATTAAAATGCGCGCAAAACCTCGCCGACACACCGTTCGTAACTGCAGAAGAGTGACTACGCGCACACGTCATCTGTTACGCATGCCGCTAGTTGTCGCCCCAACGCGGCGGCCGGATATATACGTGACACGCTCGACTAGCCCTGGTGGCGTTTCCACACCACTTGGGACAAGTTTTTTTTTATCAGCTCCGAATTCGTTTCCAGTTTAGGGTCCGATCATGCACGTAGTCCTCGGCGAATCGCGATCGTCCCATGCTAGATTACGCGCGCAGAGAATTTTGTTGCGGTGTACGGTTTTTTGTTATCACCGACGGCTTCCGAGAATTTTTTCGCGTGTGATCATTCTAAGCTGATTTTTCCCCCATTGTAATGCTTCTCGGTTTAATTTTGAAGTTGATCAAGAATTTTAGAATTATCAGCTGAGGAAGTTGATCAATAATTTTAGAATTATCAGCTGAGGAAGTTGATCAAGAATTTTAGAATTATCTGCTGAGGAAGTTGATGAAGAATTTTAGAATTATCAGCTTTCACAATATTAATAGATATTATTAATTAATTACTCTGGGTCATCATCCACGAAAACCATTTTTTAATGTTCCTTTTTTCATGCATGAATGTGCGGAAACTTTGAAAATGATTTAAAAAAAATATTAAACATTTCATTCTTAAATATATATTATTTTATCTTGCTATACCAATGCTTGGTGCAATGGTGATGCTGTGAAAATATTGAAAAGTGGCATTTTTTTCACCTGTACCCCGATACTCGACCGCATCGGGAATCGAACCCTGGAACGCCGTACAGTCGCAATACCGACTGACCTTCAACGTGAATAAAACAATAAATATTTATGGAAATATTGATCAACCTCGCCTCAAAACTATTAATTAGTGTCACAGAAATAAAACAGGAGCGTCTGTTCACCCTGACCTTCAATGTTACTCTACCATTAATGGATAGATAACTCGCCCTTTAAATTGGCAAAACAAAAAAAAGTTCAACGCCGAAGAACACCTGTCAACACGAGCCCACTTGAAAGATTCCGGCAACTCTCCAGTATACCCTACACCCCACCTCGCCCCATTGCGTTATTTCGCGGCTGGTTAGTCAAATCCAGCAATAAAAACGAAGGTCGCCCCGCTCGAGCACGCCTAAAATTTATCTGTAATTTTTATAACTGAAAAATTGTTCGTGCACGGTTGAACCTTGAAGTGGACGAAGAGGATTGGTCGTGGACAAGACCATATAGAGCGCGATACAGTGAGTGGGGGCGTCAGGCAGAATTGAAATACATAATATTGTTACTGCGATATATCAAAAGTGGGTTTATGGAACCCCGCTGCTTTGGCACGAGGGTGTATGTTTAGATTGGCGGGTGGATTTTCCTAAATGTACCGGTCGACCGGGTCAAACCGGGCAGCCCGGGAATACTCTTTGAATTGAAACTCTTTGAGCCAAATGGTTTGCCATTTTTAAGCTAAAATATATTTTTAAATTACTTTTTGTAAGTAACTGTTTCATGTATTTTTAAACCGCTAGCGTTGATAATATTTCAGTGATCAGACGGATCGCGCAGCCTGGTGAAATCGATCCCTGGTGACCGGTTGGCTTTCGGAAAGCTTAATGTGTGTTTGACCGGGTTACGAGTATTCGCGTGGTCACGTGATCGTCCCACGCCGTGAGTTGTCTGCCAATATGGCAGCTATAACTTGCCAAATGTTCTACATTGGGCATTTTCAAATAGAAAAGTTGCAGCCTTTTTTCGTGGAACAAATTACATGGCTCAATATGAATTTACATAAATAATATATACAATTTTCGTTTTAAACTAATTCGAAAATCTCGCAATTAAAAAAAGTTGCAATTCTACAGCGAAATGAATTTCTTTTATTGCAACACGGGGTGCGCTGCAGTCGCCAGACGCTAAGCAATGTTTTTATTTTCAAACGCTCCAACAGCGCAAAGGCCTGCCGTCGACTATGCAATGTTTACCCGTTTCTCAAATTCTTGAGATACGACCCTTCGTTAAGTTGTCGGATCAAATTTTCCATCGTCGTCGTCCCCAATATGGACGATCGTGTTGTTGATTCGGCACGGGGCCGTATTAAAAACCCTATTTTCTGCCGCTCGTATACTCGCAGATGTTCGGGCTGGCCCTGCGCCAATCAACTGGGCCCTGGCCTTGGTCGGGGCGGGGTTGATCCACGGCTATGATGGCTGGTGAGCGGTTTAGCCGGTGGGCCCGCGTCTGTTCCCTAAAATGAAACTAGTCTCTCGACTTAAAAAAAAATGAAAATGAAAAATTTCCTTCGTGGGCTGGGCGGTTAAGATAAATGTTATGCTGCAAAGGCGGCGTGTGAGCAATTTGTTAAGGCGGTTAGTTTCCCTGCACAAATTAAAACAACTCTGTCGATATTTTCAGTTTTCATGTTGGCCAACATTTTCAAATTTAAAAAAATTAATTTAAATATGTACCTCTAGCGTTGCTATGACAATATATGATAGTTACATTTTCACCAGAACCCCGGGATCGAATAAACGAGAGCCCGCACCGGGAATCGAAGTCTGGAGTCGCCGCACCGCAGTCGGTTGCAATACCGACTGGACAATGACTTGTCATAGCCCTACTCTTTTTAAAAATTAAAATTTCAATAAGATAATTATTTTTGGATAAAGAGCCCGGCCTCTCTTACTACATATTTGACTGGCCGCCACCGGTTGCGTGCACTCGAAATATGGTCCCAATGGCTCGTGTGTGTGGGTTGGTGGGGGGGGGAGGGGGGCGGATTTCTCCATGGCCGGGTCCTGATGAATCACTCGAGAATAAATACACTCTCGAAACACTTGTGCATGTGGACATAATCCTGGTCCGGGGAACATCAGTGTGGCGAAAACTCGAGTAGACGGTGACAAGGGTGTCGCCACCATTAGAGTTATGCTTTTATGAGCTCAAACCACCAAGCATTGGTGGTCGATACCAATCGACCAAATATTATTTGGCTAATGGTTTTTGTAACTTGTGGATGAAAACACGCTACATGACAGATATTGGACAAGTTTCGCTTGTGAGTGAAATATGTTATATACATTTTTTCCGCACTCTATATCCCCCATTTTTATATATAATTGAATATTAATTAACACTTTATTAAGAATAAACAAACATGTATCCTTAACCATTGAGAAACGTAAACGGCAACACTTCCAGTAAATTTCAAGTAAAAAACAATAGATAATAGTACATATCAATTTGAGTTACTGAGAAGACAAAAAATACGGTTTAATATATGCATATATTTAAATGAAAACGTACGAGGATGTTTACAGATTAGGACATATATAAATACATACATACATCTGTAAACAGTTGACACTGTGGACAAAGCAAACAAAATGGTGGGGACTCTGAAACGAACGTTTTTCTCCAAGCATTAACAAGGAGGATGTCCACAGTGAAGTGACGTGGGCGGTGCCAATTTTCTCTCGTTTACTTTATTTAGAATTTTTTAACGCTCATTGAGTACCTCAAGTGAATCTATTTTTGTTGCCGGTGATTCAAAAAAGATTGCTGTCGAAATCTCGTTGGCTGCGTACAAATAATTTGTCTTTCGAACGGTACGATGAATTGACAATTCGGTTACAAGCACCCAGATATAACTTGTTTGGCCATTGGCTGGTAATCTAATCGTCTCGTAGTAACACCGAAACGAGAACATTTTTTTTGTTCGTCTATCTCACTCTTAAAAAATGTTTCGTATCTTTTTTTTTTAAAGAGAGCAAATCGGTAGGAGCGATTTTGTGCGGCGCCTATATATCGTTGAGGCCGACGACGTCATTGACACATATTTCGATGTATTGGAACAAGAAAAACAAAGTCACCGCGCGTAGAGAAAGTATAGGGACATTATTTGGTAAACTTGTTTTGCGGGACGTCATCTCATTGTTGGCTTTCTAATTTTTGATATGGCCTGCCGGCACTCAAGTCAGCGCCCTCCTCTGTCCCATACCCATATAGGGACTACTTTTGTAGACAAGGGTACATGTCTATGCACTGTCTATGGCTCAAAAAGTTGACTTGAGAATGCATGTAGGCAATGTCCTCTGGGTTCCTTCACAAGGTGGCGCGCAGTTATTTATTTGGCAGGGGTACCCAGACAGCAATTGTTAGGAGAGTCTTCTGCATTTATAAAACGCTTAATTGGTAATGGTCAACGAAACTTTCTATTTTAGTCACGTTTGGCACCATGGAATTATCATTTTGTTTGGCCCCAACACGTACATATGATGAAATATTTTTTTCGACACGCTGAATGTTTTGCAGCGTAGGCATAGGGACATGGATGCTGGACTGGACCCAAACAAAATGATATTTCCGTGGAACCAACGCGAAATGACCGATAGTGTAAAAGAGGCTTAAATTAATAATTATAGTCACCGAAACAAAGGATTCTACAGGAGATAAGGACAAAACGCATTTGTAAAACTCGATCCTTGCTGCGAAGGAAATATCATGCTGCGTCCCCGTTTCATTTTTACCGCATGAGCTGACTTTTTTTTTTGGAATTTCGGCACCATCGCGCCATGTTGCCTATTGTTGCGAGGGTGGCGCAAATAATTTTGTTCTTTCGAAAACGTGTGGCGTTAATTATTCTTCGAAATTCGCCATTTCCTATGAAACTTGGTCTGCCTGGAGATATCGTTTCACCCCGGTAATCAGTCAGCAGGTAAAAGTGTTTTATTTCTTGTAAGGAAGCCGCCCACATGCATTCAAGACGAGAAAAGTCAACGGCACAACGCTTTGGCCTACATATTTTCGGCCAAGAGCTTTTGTGTAATGGCCGACAACGAAATTCGAAGATTTTTTGTGTCACTCATTGTCGAGCTGACACATAAAGAGTCCGATACAAAATAGGTTATCGTCAATTTATAACGTAGACCTGGTGGAATGAAGTTTTATTCCCCACCACGAAGTTTTTTTGATGGCGCTAATAATATTTACACCCGTTGCCCACCATAAAATTTGGTATTTAAAAATAAAATTCTGTTCAGACTGTCGAGAGCTTGGCGAATCTCCTCCTGCGCCTGCCCAATGACGAAATGAGCGCCACCTCGCGTTAAAACGCAGCGTCCATAATGAATTCACTTAACCTGCTCCTCCTACATGTGCAGAACTCACGGCCTGTTAAAGATAACGGCGATCGTGAATTCGTGATGCAAGATAAAGCGCAGACTCGATATTTTAATTGATTTTTTTTTGACGTGTATCATTGGCGGTGGAGTATTGTGAATTGTCCTTGACAGTATTTTGACAGTTTACAACCTTTGGTTCATCAAGCAGTCAAGGTAACGTTTTTTTTTTTTAAACTTTATTTTTCGCACCTGCTGCTTTATTGGTGGGCACGTGTTCTAATTTTAAATTCGGATATAATGCCGATTAACTACCCAGATGTGATCTATTGTAGACAACCGCCGCCAGTTGGCAACAATGGCTGCTCCAGGGTTCTGTACACTGTGTGATTTAATTGTGGGGTTGACGAGATTTTAATTGTCCTATTCGAAATGGCAGAATACTATTTTCAACATTGCTCACTAGATTGTGCTCGTTTTTGACCAAACTGCCTCTTCAAATGTCTAAATATGACTATTTTCCCGATTTGGTGGTAGCGTTGTACTATTTCCCCTCCATAGGTTAAAAATAAACTAACTAATATTTATATTCCACGTACTCTCAGTCTGTTTGGTTCGAATAAGCGATCGGCCGCGACGGGAATCGAACCCTGGACCCGGTCTGTTTCTCGACTGGGCTCTCCCGAGGCGTCCATCGTGATATCTCTTATCGTTGGTTGCTCAAATTCATGGGTAATCCATCTTATGTGAACTAATCACCCCACGGTGTTAGTTGTAACTCGTCTTTGGTCGGGCTAGGTCTCCGTGTGTCAAATGATTCATTCGGCATTGTCATTGAACAGGTGCATGTATAAAGCGCTTGGGCCGATTTCGCCGTGTCTCCACGATTTTTCCGTTATGTCACTTTGTCACGATTCCCCACAGAACGAGTCAAACTATCTATGGGATGCCACCGATATGTTGTTGATTCAAGACCAACGACGTTCAAAGACTGCTAGGCGATTTGCTAAAATTGACTTGTTTTCTATTTATTTTCTGTATAAGATTGGACCCTCCTGTGAGACTAGTTTTTAATGGATCCGCTATTCTTTGTAATTGTAAGAGGTGACGTCACTTGTCCCCCTCAACACCTGTCCAGCTTGTGGTCACCTTAATACTGTTCACCATCATTCCATGTCGATTGTTGAATCGTTGGCCTCACAGTCACCCTGACAGCTGATGATTGGTTTTGCAGATGATGGTGTCATCTAGTGGTGTCGAGCTGGAAACCGATAGTCGCTAAGGGATACAAATACGTATTAAAAATGATATTATTCAGCAGTTAACGTATTTTGGGTTTCCAACCCCTGGCAGTGTTCATATAATTTTACTGCAATATCGATGTTACCTGTATTAATTTACTCCTCTTCATCTTAATTAAAAAAAAAAAAAGTCGCATGGCTCAAATGGAACCGGGTCACAGCTGGTTTCGTTCCCCGTTTGATAAGCCAAGTCGTTGTGATGGGAATCTATACATATATATAAATGAGCATGTAGTACTACGTCGAACGTAGGTCAAACCAAAATCATAGGTTTTTACAAAACCAGTCATCAGTCGAATGGCCATACACATAATGTGCATTACAGATAGGTAAAGAGAAGAACGAATCACTACTTCTTAAAACAAAGGCCGCCCCCTCTTA
>JAUJYS010002366.1:0-14955 GCA_033995665.1 Melogona broelemanni
GAGTCCAGAGCTTAGGGGTGGATCCTGCAGCCTGGCTATTCCAGCTGCCAATCCCCTTCCCTTCCCTGCCCCTCACACATCTTTATAGAGACACGAGGGTGCAGTAATCCTGTAGCTTACTAGGCACTACGGTGATTTAAAAATAAAAATGTATGGCGCTGAAAAAAGAATAATGCAAAGCTTTAGCATAACACACAAATATTGAACACACGTCTCTCCCAGTCCTGTCTTGGGCTTCCCTGTTCTTTGATTGAACGCACGTATACGCGAATAAATTTATTAGAACTGCCGCTTTATACTGTAGATTCACCACTAATATATATAATTTTGTTTTATTTTCTTCTCTAGGTAAGTTGCTGTTGCATTGCTGTATCTTTGGTTGTGATTCATGTCCAAGGATAAACGAAATGACGTCTTTATCAATACTGCCGCCAGTTCACGGTGACACGGTAAAAATATTTGAAAACACTGGTATTTCAATTATGAATTTCAAATGTTGGGACTCGACGAAAATAACGAGCAAATTGACCTCGAACTGAGCACCATCATTCAAACTACATGTGAGCAACATTTCTATGTCTTTCTTCACTCTATTCTTCATGATATCATTGATATGGGCCACGAAAATGACACTGTTTGCCGATTGGCCAATGCGTTCACAAACGCAACTCTGCAATCAGTCGGCGTTCCTCGATTCCTGCCCGCCCAACCGGTTCGCTGGGCGTCTCCCCAGATCCCGCACCGAATTAATTGACCGCGAATCTAGCCTCCTGCACCTCTTTCGGTTTGTACGTGTATTTTCGGGTGATTTAACGCATCCATCGGTACTTCAGAATAGCTGCGCGCCGCCATTTCATTGCAGATTTTCACCTGGTGGTAAATAATGCAAACTCATCAAATGTAATTAATTACAATTACAATATATACCAGCATGCATACCCACTTTTTGGAGGGCTATGGTGGGGGTCAAATGACCAGTTAAAAGAATGAGAGATGGGGTTGTAAAAATTTAACAGGCTCTGTATTTTTTAGCAACAGCGATTTTTTAAGTCTGTTTGTAAACGTCTTTTTTTTTAAGAACACACAATATTTTAAAACACACAATATGCACAGTTTATATATTTTTTAATTAAAACTAGGCGTTTCTTTGTTTCAGGTTAATCAAATAACCATGTTTGACACTGCTTAAGTGATGACAGACTCCCCTAAAAGGGGATGCTTGCTGGTATATATTGTAGTTGTAATTTAGAAATGAGAACAGTCTATTTATCGACAAGAGAACATTTGAGTTTCGATCGTGGAGCTGTTTAACGCACCCGATATTTTTTTTTTCTCAAACGGCCGCCATATTTGATTTTTTTTCTCCTTACCCGTCCCGATCGACAGGGCAGGTAAAATAATACACGGCTGAGAGTTGAACCTCTCTCTGCCTACCTCCCCGCTCGCCTTCTTGGAATGGCTCCATCCTGTGGCCTTAGCGGCTTTGGAAAACTCGCCATCCCTTCCTCCAATCCCCTCATCCCCTCTCCTCCTTCTATTCCACCTTTATTCCCCCCGCGGCGAATTTTGTTCGACGCCTCTCACCTGCGCGCAGGTGAAACGACGACGGCTGCGACCCTCGCGGGGGACAAACAACAATCGACGTCGCCGTGTGTTCTTGAACGATCAAGTTTACCTGCTCGACTGCTGATACGTGTCCTCCGCTGTTCCACCTACCCTACCTACCACCGAGGATCTCGGAGCGGAGAACGCTCCGCGAGACCGATTGAACGGTCCCGCTCACCTGTTGAGCGGTCTCCTGTTGGTCAAAGAGATTGCAGGTGTAGAGACGTGATGGGCCATTTTTCTGCTGCCATATCCACCTTTCCTTGTGCGTGTTTTTTCCTAAACTAGCATTTACCCGCTCGACATGAAAACGTTTTACTCTTTGATGTTTTGTACAGTGTGCAAAAACGAATTCAGTTGATGGATGTCAACAATTGATATCAAGAGAAAATTTGAGTAAGCCGCCTTCATTTGCAGTGCGCCTGTGCCAGAATTCAGAGGTTGTTGCAAGCCAAAATCTTGTAGTATGTATACCTCAGATTCTCCCCACCGGGCCAATGGCGTTTTTAAAACGTAACTTCGCCTAAACATCAATTGTGTCTGCACAGACGATGAATTAAGACCATGCTTTAAGTTAATGATTAAGGCGTTGCTTGTGGTCGGTTGTGTTTTTTAATTTTCTATGTTTTAACCAATGACGATGTAACAATAATATTTGTTAACAATCGATGTTAAGGCCCATACTTGTGGTCGGTTGTGTGTTTGCATAATTGGACGGATTGCGGATATTTTTCGATTGTTGAGGGACAAGCCTGCAATCGTTTTTGTCTTCGTGTATTTCTTTATGAGAAGTTCTTTTGCTACATTTGCGGTTGAGCTAACCTCAGGGATGGACGGCCAGCTATTTATTTGTCTTTCTCGTGAATCCGCTATGACGTCCACAAATCTAGGACGACTGACGTGGTAACTTCTACGAAAGGGGTACCACCCCCTCTCCCTCCCCCCACCCATTTGGAACGTACGCGTCGTAGTGTTGTAGTTCCCCGAGAGTTTTTAGTGCCCGTTTGTTTATCGCGGTGGCCAATTCCGCTCCATACATCTCCGGCCGACAGACGGGAGCCACCCAAATGCCACCGAACGTTTCAAGTGCTAATTTGGAAATACCTTTTGTTTGTATTGCTTGCTGTGCGCGCTGAGTGGGTGCCTGCAGCAGCGTAGTGTGGCCTGATGGAACAGGAACGACCCGAGTTGGATGGAGAAAGAGAAGATGAAAAAAAAAATGTTGAAAGAAAATTGGCACTTCCAATTACCACTGGCGGCCTCTGGTGGGCGGATGCAGACTGGTTGGCGATTTTAGGCAATGTGTGAGGGGGGCTAGGCATTTTCTGGTCTTGAATGGTTGATTTCAAGAATGCCTCGCCCTAGGTAAAGTTCGAATTGCCTCCCCACCCTTCCCCATTCTGCTTTCTATTTTTGAGAAAACAAAATGTTACCTAATCGAGGAACAAAATCATGGAGAAGATGACTGTTTCAAAGCGACTTCGAAATACGTGTATTATTGTTATAATTATCGAATTCTTGAAAAATATCACAACAAAATTAGGAAATTAGTGGCATCTGTTTTAAATCAATAAATACTCTTGATATCTCATAAAATGTTATACTTTGAAAACGACGCATCAAAATATGAAAAGCTACGAGCTTCTCGATTGTTTAGGTCCATGCCTGTAGTCGTTTGTCTTACAATTCGCTAAATTAAGATAATGAGACATTTAACATTAAATCAGCGTTTTAATTTTTTTTATAGAAGCTCCAGGATAGTTAAAACAAAATTGCCCTGTCTTTTTTTTTGTGAAAAATCAGGTTACAAATTAAAATGATACGTGTTATTATTAAAGTTACCATGTATAATAATTAAATGCTATTCTGGTGCATCCACTGCAAACATGTCTACATTGGTAAAGCCCAGCAATGAGACTGCAAAAGGCCAGAATAAAAATGAATCAGACAGCGGAACGACGATCGTTTCGAAAAACAAGTTTTTATTCACATTGATTGTCCAGTTTCTTTTTTCGATATTTACGTTTGACAATCTTCTTCCATTAAAAGAATATTTAATTGCATGCTTAAAAGTACATTTACAATTATACGTACAGTGCACTATAGTTTTTCGTCAATAAAAATAACTCGGCTAGTCTACGTGACGCCATTTGTTAGCCATAATGCAACCAGTATAAAGTCATTGTCTTTTTCTCCGGATAATAATATTGTAAGACTTGTGAAGTGAAGCACAGCATCCGGTGCCGCACAGGTTTCTTTTGAGACCATGCGGAAGTTGAGAGAGAGAGCGCTTTCAGTTGTATAAATCCCCAACCCCTTTTTTCTTCTTGCCTTGTTTATAATATGCGTTTGACATAGGTGTGAATATCTTTCAAGATTGTTTGTTTCCTCCGACTGTCGTCTATTTGCTCCCCTCGCAAATACAATGGTGGTTTCGAAGCGGGTGTTCTGTTGGCGACCAGAACTACCGGTAGATGGCGCTTTTTCCGTTCTTAGGAGTGGGATATTTACAACTTTACTCTTTGATGCTAACTAACGTAAGACTCGGTTGGGAATTAAACCCGCATTATCACATGCACATCAGACACGTTCCTATTCATTACTAGACTAGCGCTGGCGTTGCAGCTACTCTTTCAAAATTTTGTTCTCACAAGAATTTGTGCACACAAAATGGCGGCCATTTTCATTATGAGTTTCTGTTGGCTATTCTCACTGTTCGACTCATTTGCCTACTATCATCTCGAGCGCCATCTACCGGTTGTTTACCGAAACCCATTTTTACACAGGTAGAGCGAGGAACAACGTCAGGATCTCTTAACGACAGGTTCAAGTTGGCCACCTCGCGCCAAGAGGGCACCTAAATGCTAGTTTGCCGTCGGAGAAAACTTGATAATGTTTGGTCAACAGACCAGGGCGATAGGTTTTTGTTTGTTCAGTGTCGAGGGGGTGCATTGTCGGGAGGTGGGGAAGGGGGGAGTCGCCCCCGATGCACCTCGTGTTGACTTTACATTAGCGAAAATGTTTCGCGAGAATATTGACAACAATTTAGTGCGTATACTGGGTGCGTTGTATTTCCGCGCTTTCGAAAATTGTGACTGGGGTTGAGAGTTTGTGGTTGTGAAGTTCTGAGCGGTTTTGATCGTTCCGAGTTGTTTTCTTTTCCAACGCAACTAAATTCTCTCTACACGCAATACTGTATTTTTGTAAGATTCCATCATTTCGACAATGCTGTGAAATTCCAAGATATTTTTCTTTCGCATCTCTTCGGAAATAAAAATATCTCGGGTGTTTCTATTCGCAGCTCGCGTTGTCACTAGATGGCGTTGCTTTCGTTTAATTTTTCACTAAATTAAGTATGAACATTTTTATTTTTATTTTTATTTTTACGGAAATATCATTTTCAAAAAAAAAATTCATTAATTTTCTTTTGTGCACTTTATAATTGCGTGATTCCAAAAATTCCATATTATATACCACCACGGTGGCGTGCTTGCTCAAACAACTATGGCGACGAATTCAGTGTCAACGATTTTGAAAGATGGGGTTGAAACCTTTTTCTTGACCTCGAATCGGAGTCACCTGACCGATCTAACAGCAGTCACTCGAAATCGTCGTTTGCACGCATCGGTTTTCGGACAAATGACCTGTTGTGCTCTGCTGTTGCCTGGGCCTCCCTCCTTTCCCTCCCCCCTTCCACCAGCGAATTTCGGGTTTGTGATGAATTGCACTTGAGCCTACCCCCAGTTTCTCCTTCTTTCCACTGTTATTCCTGCCTGAACAAATATCCTTTTTTAAAAAATCTTCCAGCTCAACCAGTTAGCCTCTTACCTTTTTCCACGAAAAATAGCACGGGTGCCTCCTGATATTATTTATCGAGCCTGTCGCTGGTGGGCATGCTGCGTAGTCGAACGACCACTTCAGGGCAAACTATACGCAATATTTGTCCGGGAGACTCCACATTGGTTCTCGCAAATTGTTTTGTCTGCGTCGCTCGCAGCCTCGCAACAACTGGTATGGACAGCCACAAAAATTTGTACACATTGTGACATTCATGTCCAGTGTTAGGTAAGAACTGAACTTTCAACTGAACTGGCTCCTTTTTTGAGGAACTTAGGAATGCCTAAGTTCTTTTTAATTTTTGAGGAATTGGAACGGAGAATTTTTCCAGAGCTCATCAGCAGGTGTGGATCCTGTAGTCTGGTTATTCCAGCTGCATCCCTCTTCCCTTCCCTTACCTACCCCTCACATATCTCCAAAGAGACACGAGGGTGCACTGCAGTGCACTAGGTGCTACGGTGAAATAAAAAAAAACGGGAAGTGGTTCCTTTTTTCATCGGAGGAACTGGAACTTGTTCCTTCTGAAAAGGAGCGAACCCAACTCTGTTCCTGTCTCAGCATCTCTGCGACATGCATTAACTTTTATGCAAACAATATTTGAAATTCGTGAACAAAATGTATATTTTCGTTTTTCTCCATTTTGAAAATTCATGTTAATTATTTTTTTAAAGAAAGTAGTATGTGTGGAAGGCACTTAGTTAGTGCCTAGGGTCACCAACAAAAGTATTTCAAAAGTTCACCGCATTTTTGTTCTCACCATGTCATGTGGAGTCGACCATGGTTTAATTAAGTTAAGCATTTCGGTACGGTCGAACATTTCTTTCGTCGCACGAGTCGTGGAAATTATATTTTTGTCTTCTCTTTTTTAAAAAGAATGGCCGTTTCTATCGACAGTGTGTACTCTCTTGAGACCACTGCCCTTCCTCTTATTTTTATTTTTTAAATATCAAAATTCAAGGGGGTAAGTGACATTTATTTATGTTAGACCGAATTGCAAGCAAAAGTGTATGTCGCGAGTAAAATAATTTTAAATCCCTGTTACTTAACAAATAATAAATAAAATAATTTAAAACAGGTACGAGGTGCTCGTAAATAAAATTCACGTGGTGATGCGAATATTTAAGTTTCATTATTCTCTTAAAGATGTTTATTCTTGAAGATCGTCATCGCTCGGTAATTTAGCAGTATTTAGACGGTTAATTATACGACTGCAGTTCAAACCGAAATGTTAAATTAAGGTAACTCATAATCAAAAGAAGGTTCAATTATTTTTAATTAAAAAGTGAAATGTTCGAAATATTTATAATTATTCCTTTGGCGTTCTTGGTCATTTCCTTGACCTGAGGGTCAAAGCGAGTACCCTCTGCTCTTGCCAATTTCAAGATTATTTACTGGGAATCTGATACCCAACAACCAAATATTATTTCTTACACACACTTTTTCTTCGCTCATTCTTTCTCCTGAATTTCGTTTCATTCTTTCTGTTTTCAAGTTCACAAACATTACCTTGTGCACACACACAGTTCGGATTTTCATTGTTTTGACCGGTGCACGAGAAAATCTAATGAACTTTCCTTTTTCGTTGCGCGCACTAATTCCCAGAACTAATTGCCACCTTGAGAAAGAAAGACCTTTTTTCTTTTTTTTTTTTCTTCTTCGTTCTTGTTGCTCAGAACTGAACCACCAAAAGCCATGCGATATATTCCCCGCTTTTTGGTCCGCGACCATTTTGGTCTTTCACTTTCTGTCGGTTCGCACCATCAAAGTATATTGAAGAGAGGAATAACAACCGGCTGTTTACACGCACAAAGTTCCGGTTTTCCATAGAATTCCATGTAAATAAAACTGAAGATGACGGCCATTTTGGATACATCAGCGCTTAATTGCATAGTCTTTCAACCAGCCAGTCTGGTAGCTCCACCGGGATCGGCTGTTGTAGCCTTGTAGGCGATGGGCACAGACATTTGGAGAAGAGAAAAAAAAAATTAGATCGATAAAAACTAGTTCGACTAGTCTCTGCGTTGTTTTTGGAAAACAACAGCTTGCTTGAAGCGAAAGGTAACGACGTTAGTACGGCGATCGAAGATTGTGCCCGTGTCAAGCTGGCGGTCAAAATAAGCGATTCGAAAACTTTGGTGCGCCATTTTCTATGGTGAGCAATGTTTGCACGTGTGATCGACACCGACAAAATTACGGAATTTAATTAATTAATAAGGATAGTTGCTCGAAAACAATAAATCAGTATCGCTAAAAATTTACCAAGTTTGACTTGCTCCTGGAAACTACGCTAGAAATCGAGGTGATTGCATTTATGTCTCCTCAGGCGGCTAATCTTGCTTATGGTTTTGCAATTTTTGGTCAATTTGTTCATATAGATTTAAGAATAAGAACAATGGACAGTGTGTTCTTGAAAAGGCAAAAGTGAAACAGAATGAGATGGATTTAAATCAAACGGAAACGTCTAAAATTACTTTGATAGTCAAAAATCAAATAAAGAAAAGCGGGAAAGACCATTTTGGATCTTGTTGGCATGTGTCACGATTCGTGACACTCAGGAACAGGTGGCGCTGCTAGCATTGAGAAAACCGACAATGAGCCTTCACACAAGATGCAGCGTGTTATTCCCGAGGTGTGTGTGTGTGGACACCATTAACAGCAAATGCCGCGACGGGATAATGAGTATGACTAACGAAACGCCGCCATGTTTGACTTTGCCCTGTTTATACGTGTGTTTCGTCTAAATAAAATTTTAGCCGATAAAGACATTTCGGCGCGAAAAACAACGCCTAGTGATAAAAGCCGAGCCCAACCCCCCTCCCCCTGCAAAACACCACGCTCAGAATTTGAAGGAGTTGTTGATTTTTTTTTTGTATTTATTCTCTTTCTCGAATCCCTCATATTCTTAAACACTTTGCACGAATTTCCACTTGTCTTGATTTTTCTTTTGTCGCTCCACGTCGTGGCCGAATTGTTTGGAGAAGCTTAAGAACAACACCTCTCTCTCTCTTTCTCGTGATCTTTGTATGTTTCTACTACCCCCCCCCCCCACACACACACCCCCTTCCACAAGCAAAGCAGAAAAAAACAGTCGTTCGTGAAGTCACCTCTCGCGGAAACACCCTCCCTGTGTAAGAACGACGAAAGTAAATAATAGAAAAACAAGGAGGGTGGGGTGAGTTGGTGTGATGAGGACTCTTGTGAACTTGGAGCCGCCCATGTTTTAATCTTTCGCTCTCTCTCTCTCTTTGTGAATTGTTTGTTCACGTGCTCGGACCTGAACTTGTCGATGACGCTGATTTTTTTTGGCGTGACGGCGGTGCGTGGCTTGGTGTTTTTCGTGTTTTTGCTAGAAAAATTATTTCGCGGTCGACCTGCATGTGGATTCACCGCCACCAATTATGACGACTGTAGGTTTTTACTTGATTGCTAGGTACCTGGAATGAGTTATGATGTGTCTGTTATACCTGCAATCAACTGAATTGAATGCCTTTATATTTGCAACGAGTAGCGAGTTTCCGCCAACCCTTGCTGAAGTGTGGTGTTGCGAAATGTTCGAATATCATGTATCAGAACAGATCTCAGAACAGATGATAGGTAGTTTTTCAAAGGAATTATTCGGTGAATTTAATTAATAAAGATAAGCATTTTTTCCCCCGAACTAATACCGTTAAAAAAATTCAATTTCAGGGTGTTCTTAAACAACAGGCGACAATTTAGAGTAAAAAAGCCACGATTTCTGTTCCAAAATTGGCATTTTTAAAGCAGTACAGTTTTTTTTTTTTAATTGGGAAGCCGTCATCGCCCTCAAATCGTCTTGCTCATCTCGTTAACCTAAAATTGTTATGCTAAATGAAGATAAAAAAGTTTTAAATCATTATAATAAAATATTATTGCGCCCGTCCTATCCGATTAAACCCTAATCATTACTAAATTTTCAGTGTACCTATAAAATCTAAAAATCCTGTCGTGCATGATGACGATTCAACCGCGTCTGTTCAGATTACTGATAATATATTTTTTAAGACGTACTTTGTCTACGGTTGGGATCTTCGTTGGAAAATCGTGTAGCGTCAAAAGCGTCTTCTCTAAAGCGACGATCACGACTTTTTATTTTTATTTTTACCTGTTGAGCCGCACATCGCATTCCCCACTCCCATTGCGCGCACCTGTAGAAATCTCTTTTGATTCCCATAAATATTTTGCGGCATCTCATTTTTGTTTAAGCTCGATCGCAATGCAGCATCTGACAGAAAGTCCCCTAACTCTTAAGCTGTGAAATTCAGGTGCATTATGATTTAAAAAATATGAAATATTTAATCAGTAATTTTCGGTAGTTTCCAAAATTAATTTAATAACGAAAATATCAACGCAAAATTCTAGGTAATTAATTGGAACTTCAACGTAATTGTGAACAATTACCGTATAAATCCTAACAGTTAATACATATGATAATTGCCCTTTAAACAGAGGGAATAACGTTGTTTTATTTCCAATTTACATTAAAATTTTCCTGGTAGGCATAGAAGGTTATACCTGTAATAATTGTTGTTGAGTCTTATTTTTGATAGGAAATAATTTCACGAACGAAGACAAAAAAAAAATGCTTTCGTCATTTCTATCATGAATCAGGACGACCAGGCGTCATCGCAGGAAATATTTTGAGCGTCCCGCCTTTTGGGTGAATGTCAATACAGAGAGGACCGTGTCGTTATCCCTGGCTCGTGCCTTTGTCTGTGTTTTTCGTCGGAATGACTTTCGGGTGTCTTTTCGCTCAGAATCACGAGGACGATAAGCTCCTACAGATTCTCTGGAAGCACGAACTTACTATGTATTTTTTATGGCGCTGAAGGACCCTGTGCAAACATTTTATTCGCCCACTAATTCGTGTCTTGAGTCGCACGTGCATCTAAGCTTCAATAGAACAGCGATCAGAAAATTTCAGCACGCTACAAATTTCATATCCTTGTTTTGGTCATAACATTTTTATTCAATAAGCAGGTAAAGTTATTTGCACTGATATGGCTTGTTCATGCTGTTACTCACACATTAACCACTACAAAAGTGATAAAATATCGATTAATATTTATGACGAACCGCCACATTGATCAGTTGTGATTCGGCCTAATCATTTGTCTTCTAAGTTTACATTTCTTTGGCGACCACAGAGCCTGTTCCACCTGCATTCGCGGATGAGCAAAATACTCCCCATAAAAGTAGTTAACAGCGCCTCCTAGCGTTCCATCACAATCGCTGGCTAATGGCGGGCGATTGGTGTGATCTGTCGTAGAAGGGGGGTTTCAGTGGGGTTCGGAAAGGTGTTAAGCCTTTTGTGGAATTTCTCCGTCGTTCTTCTGGAGAACGCATAACTCCCTTGAACTCTGATCCATCACGTGACAAGACATGTTGAGCTTTTGTTCCCATTTCCTGCAAGCTGCACTTAAACTAAATTAATATCTTAATTCAAAAAATGTATTTTATTTAATTAATAGCGCTTTTGACTGTCCGAGGACAGGCAGCACTTTCGCAGGCTTCATTCGAATATTGCTGCTACGAGGCGTTGCAGCTGCGCATTCAAATTTTCTACGCGCAAGAATTTGGGCACATAAAATGGCGGAAACCATTTTTTGTTATATAGGATTTAAATTGGACTCTACATCTTTCATGGGGAAATTTTCAATATTTAAATTGCATATAGCGATATGTGAGTTGTCGCTCTAAGACGTTAAATACGTATCCATGTACAGCATCAGGTACAAACAATTTCTCATGCGCAAATTAAATTGCTTTCACCGGAGAAGCCGCTTAGTAACCGCAAGATGCATTATATCCTGTTCAGGTGTTTTTGGCGTATCAACCTTATTTGGAAGCACCTGAAAATCTAGCTTTCTCACTAGAACCAGCCAACATTGAGTTCTCCACTCGTTATGACGTTTCCTTAGAAGTGTACCCATGTAATGATTACCCCCTCACTTTCCTGTCACCAAACAATAACGCGCGCTGGCCCGCTATTGTTCGGAAACCACCATAACGCACGGTCGAGATTGTGTACTCTAGAATTCAATTTTTGGAGCAGCATGTCTTCTTCGTAGTCTTCCAAGTGTTCGGCAAACAAAAGTGTGCGCGCACTCACTGGATGAGTAAATTGGGGACGGCATGTGACGATAATTTTCAGTTTTTCCCATTCGGCGACATATCACATACTCGTTGTACCATTGTGTGCGCGCGCGCTTTTGTATCGTTGCTGCAATTGCGGGTTCACTTTCGGTGGGATACGGTACTTGAAGTTGTGATTATTATTCAGTAGCTTCGCAGACCTTTGTAGCAAAACTAGCATGGTTCCGATTAACTCAAATGACGTAACTCAAAACGTAATTCCAATAGAACATTGATTGGGCTTAGGAAAAATGAAAAATGACGCTAAATGAAATCTCCTGTAGTCCTTATTTTCATCAATTTCTTTTAAAGTATCTGTTAAGAACTCCGCCCAACATTTCCGCCTTTCGATCTTTTTTAAAATATTTTAATTTGCTTTTTAAATCTTTTAATTTGTAAAAAAAAAAGATGTACCACAGATATTTTAGTCTTTAAAATGTCTCGAATTTGAGATTTTTAGTTTTTAAACCGTGTCTACGGTGGACATGAAAAGTCCAAATTCTCTTTCAGGTGGTAGGTCTTGGGGTGTGAGGGGAGGGGACAACAGCATCTAAAGGCAGTGTCTGGGCTCCCATGCTGGGCCAAGTGGTGTTACAATGCATCTGTCCAGGGGATCAGCCGTCGTAATTCCGATTCCGACAGACTGACACTTTTGACGTTGACCTGTAGCGAGTTTACTGTATTCATCCGTAGGATTATGTCCGTCTTGTTTTTCACCATGCCATCTCTGGTCATGGCATCATCGTCTCGGAATTTGAGAAATGCAGCTCGATTTTCCTATTTTCGTGTTTATCGCTGACGGAGATCAACGGAGATTAAAATTACGTAATTTTAGATTTTCTAGTTTCGATTCTCGCCTAATCTAGTCGGAATTTCAACCGACTGCGGTGCGGGCGGTCCCGGGTTTCGATTCCCGGCGTAGTCTTTCGATTATTCGAACCTAGATACTGGTGAATATCTGCCACCCACTTATTGCATAGTTAAAGAGGGTTACATATGAAGGAATGTTCGTATGAGGGTTACATAATCTCCTGTTGTGATATTCACTATAGTGATCCGGAATAATTAAACAAGAAAATCTTTTTAAAAAGCAGTTTAAACTATCTGTCGATACTCTACGAATTGAAGCAAAAATATATTCGACGCAATTTAATTTAGGGATAAAATTGAACAGGCCTTATTCTTAAAAATTATTACGTGCTCGTCACCGTGTTCTTGTCCCGTTTCCAAACTTTCTTAAAATAACTTTCTCTTAACTATTCGAGAAGAGAACATCATTTTTAGACGCAATAAAACTTGACACGTTTTAAAAAAAAAACTATTTGTTAATCAAAACTTTGATGATTCCCGGTCCAATGCAATGTTGCATTGAGCCAACAACATTGCATTGGGCCGGGAATCATCAAACTCATGGTTAGAGACGAAAAACAATTTCTGCATGTTATAATAATTCAAATATTTAAAATAAATTGTTGCTCGTCATCAGATTCCATGGCAATACTGTTTTCCCTTTGGCGTAAAAATTAAAAAATGTATACGTCGTTTGATAAAAAATAGTTATTACGTTTCACAAATCATCTTGAGACGGAATTTTCTTTTGGCGCGTTTCACCCAAATCATTACATAAGTCTTGTCTCATCAAGTCTTGTCTTGTGAACTCATAGAAGAGTCTAGATTTTTTATTTTATCTTTAACGCGCCAGTCTTCAACGGTGACACTTAGCGTAATTGAACATCGTGATGTACGAGTTTCACGTGTTGCCAACGTTCGCTCTGCCGAGCCCAGACTAATTTGTCTATTCTTCCATTTGGTTTCTTTCAAATCGAAGTACTGCACTACGAGGCGTTGCTCGTGAGTGATGGGATGTGGTGCACGCTAGTTATGTTGTGCCCTCTTTTTCTCTCTCTCTCTCTATCCCGGCAGATTAGTCTTGCTTATTCGTCTTGCCGAATTCCTGGCCAAACTGGTGTTGGGCCTGCATAAGAATCTCAAGAAACGAACTAGCTTGGAGTTATTGGCTTCGCTCGTTCAAAAGTGATGGCTTCGGCTTCCTCTTGTGACTTGTGTAAATTAATTATTGAACTTGGCCTTTGCTTGGTCCTAAGATCCGGGTGCACTATGTTGGCAAGTCGTTTGGATTTTCCGATTCAACGATATTTATTCGAATAATCGATTTTTATTTTCGATTTTAATTAATCGAATTTCATTTTTGATTAATCGATTTTCGATTTCGATTAAACAATTTTCCTTTTCGATTTATCGATTTACACTTTTCGATGGCAGTGGGTCTGAGCAGGATGTCAACGAGCGTGCAGTTGGCCTATTTCTGTCGTATATCGGTTTCCTTAAAATCCATTAGGCTTTCTAAAAATCCATTACGCGTTAACCTTTTCTCGACCCATGACCCAAGCTCACCAAATTTTCGTGAAAGTGTTTTTCGTCAAAACCAATTGCAGTCGTCAGCGGGATGATGTCTGCAGAATTTCAATGTTGTCTCGTAGATTCAAGACTAGAAGTGTAATTGTACTTGAAACTTTCGCGGAAAGAAAGATAAATAGAAAAAGTTTCCCAAAAAATAAAAATAGAAGGCAACCTTTAACGATGGGCTTTTTTTTAGAGACAGGTAACATTGTGCGCGGATATTTATTATTATTTTTATTTATTTTTTATTGCGCGGTCGTTTGGGGTGACCTGCTGTCCGAATGGCAATTTTTGAACTTACACTGTATGTGCATTTCAAAAAAATTTACATGAGGAGTTATGAAACTGTTCTTGTTGTCGTAAGGTAAGCGTGATCAAAAGTGCCGCCCTACAACAACGCACAACCCGAGTTGTATGCTCTCGTGCACGTTTAGAGTGTAGTCGCCATGCGGGCAAAAAAGCAAAGATTATTAGTGCATTTTTGTTTCTGCGCGCTCCTCGAAAATGTTACTAGCAAACTCGAAAAAATGTGCCGCCCTCAAGCTCCATGCTCACGTCAATTTATCCGAACCAATTTTCGTTTAAAGAGAGCGAGCACTTTCGGGCTAGTTATTTAGTCGAGCGTTCTAAGCTGGGGGCGTCTTCGATTTCGCGGATGGAAAAATAGTTTTAAAACATTGGGGAAAGATGACTGCGTCTCGGTAAAGGTAATTCCCCAGTCATCATCGATTTGTTAAGCGTCATCGACTTGGCTGCCTATTTTCCAGATTGATGAAAAATAATTGAGTCAATTTTGGCGACTGTGATTTCAAGAACGAAGGCAATCTGAATTAGGTGTGCGTATTCGATTTTTGCTTTTCAACTGAATGGCACGTCGTGTTGACAATGTCTACGGTCACCTGAGAACAAAATTAGAAAAATGCAACTCTAGCATAATTG
>JAUJYS010002367.1:0-14954 GCA_033995665.1 Melogona broelemanni
TGTACTCTTGCTGCAATTTGCGCGCTTCAGCTGCATTCGCCGCGATTATTCGCCTAGTGAAATACCGCCTTAAGGCGTTCATTCGCAGATAATCCACATGCGTCAACACAAACGTGTTTTTATGTGGATTAGGTACCGCAATTAAAGTAAGCGCTTTTCAGCGCTAACGCGTGCAGCCGAAAAATGAACTTACACAAAAGAAATGTCTGGTGGAATACGACAGGCCACGGAGCCGAGAGCGGCGCCCCCTAACCACTATAACGACACGAGTCCGGCCTTCCGACGCCGCGCACGATACAATATACTAACGCGTTCCGCTTTTTTTTAACAGCAGCCAAAACCACTCCAAAAAAAGGAAAAAAATAGATATGCTAATCAAGTGATCTGTTCACTGGATCGTCTTGGAGATGAGGAAAAAAAAAGAAAAAAAAAAGAAGATCCATTACCTTAATGGCTGAGCGCCGTGGCCTCTCGTATGGAGAGATGGGTGCATGGATTACGGACTTACGGTTAGCATGCGGCTCACGAAATTGGTCCGTACGTAATGAATATTTTTTTGTCGTTCAACGGAGCCGCTGGATCTGGATGCAAAAGAAGTATAGAAGTTTTGACTTTCATATTTATTTTTTTAACCTATTGTGCGCGCATAGGCAGAGTTTCAACAAAGAAAAAAAAATAATGTCGTTAAAAATTAGGACGATTTGTCTATGTCGACTTACGGAAAAGAAGAACGCCAGCAGTCATGTCCTCATGGCAACTATTTCTTTTTTTAATCACTGTAGTGAATACAAAGGTCATTCTCCGTATCACTACAAGAGATATTCTTGTCAAGCGAATTCTTGAATTAGCACAACGCGCTTAGAGGAATCCTATTACATACTTGATAAAATATTTATCTTACCAGAAACTAAATTATCTTTGAATATATAATTTTATAATTAAAATAGTGGGCTGTTTGGCAAACATTAGTAACGAAAGACAAGGATTCAGAAGTGCAAATTTAGCCTAAAGTCTAGGGTTAGCCTAATGTCTAAAGAATGTCTTTGAAATATGCGCCCGCCTATCGATTGTTCCACTACCGCAAATTGTATAACAGCTATGCACTGTGTGGTTGCCTTTCAACACGGGGCAGCAGTACTTTTCTAAGGAAAACCACCCGCTTCAAAATAAGTAAGCGTAGCGCTTCGCTTACAAAATATTGTGACAAGTGCTTTTAAGCTTTAGCGAAAAATAGTTGATTTGATCTCTCTAATGTTGCAGTAGGTCGTGAGTTCAAATCTCAGATACTAATTTTATTTAAAAATAATACTTTCGTGTGAAAATCTATATCGTAAAACAAAAACGAATAAACGTCTTTATAATTACATATATAGTATGAATGAAATTACAATTTACAATTTTAATTTGATGAGAATTTGAATTTAGTATGTGATTCCCCTAGCGCCTCTACCGGCGATAAATACAACTTACTGAAACTGTTAAATGACATGATCGCCATCTCATGTTAAAATACCACCGCAACTTGAACCTAAAGTTCTTAAGGACATGACGTAAAAAATCTAGATAAGTTTAAAATGTCAAGAACCCATTCACCCGTTTCCTTAAAATTGATACGAAATTTCGCCGACACACTATTCACTGTCCACAGACCATGTCCACATGACACAACAATCCCTGGAACAGTTAAAAAATATTCCTCGCTTCACAGTGTTCGATCGTGACTCACATGATAACCAAAAAAAAATATTGTAAAAGATTGGAAGAAAAAAAAAAGAAATCCCCACATACCGAACCTACTCAAAGGTCCTATTTCCAACTAAAAACTAGCTCGGCACTAAAAAAAAATTATGCCGAGAGAGGCCTACCGGCAAGATTTCTGCAACAAAAGCCGAGGAGCAGGCGTTTCGGCGCCGACAATTTTCTTTCAACGGGAAAATATAATTCCGCTAAATTCGTCCCCGGAGAAATATATTCCGCCGCACAAAAAAATGTCGCGCTTTGCCACCGAGCGCTACAATAGCCGAAAGCGAGAAAGATACTTCTTCAGACCACCGGTCCGGAAAAAAAATGCGAGTCATTCCTACATTTCCAACTTAAGAAAAAATGAGCAAAATATTGTTTACGAAAAAACAAAATAATGTAATTTCGTTAATTTACCTAGTTTAACATTCATGTTTTTTTTCCTGTACATTCATCATTCATTAGACGAAATTTCCTAACCATCCTGCGGTGCGTATACAAAACAGGTAGCCATTCACAAGACATTCTCCCAAACATTCGCAAAGGACCAGCACGATCGTTATTTTCTTAGAAGAACACGTCAATCAAAAAAGCGTTTTTCGACAACGCAATTATCAGTTCTTGTGTTTAAACAGGGAAGCTATACAAAGACAGGTGAATTAATCGACTAACCTGTTAACATAACTAAACAATATACCTCCTATATTTTTAAGAGACCATAGCTCAGATGAAACGCAAAAGAGACCAAGAGCTTCCGTCCAAAGAACTAGGAATGCGACTCTTCGTTACCCAGTCGGCATTACGGCTGACTGCAGTTCGGCTGTCCCAGGTTCGATTCCCGGAGCGGGTTCTCGTTTATTGGATTTCCGGAGTTCTGGAGAAAGTGTGCCCTTCACATTTAGCTTTCTGTACACCTCGTGTCGCTATGGCTATTGCCATAGCGACACGAGGTGTACAGTATGATCTGTAGTAATAGCGACTGGAAAACAAATAAAAATAGATAAGGAAGGCGAGATTAGTCGCCGTAGGAAGTTCGAATGTAACTCGTCCCGAGTTTGTTGAATCGGGTCTTAGCAAGGCATTCGACATAGAAAAAAAAACATTTCGCGGTCGTTCGCAGCTCCATCAACGCGCACTCGGTTCCCAGCCAGAAGCCCCAAAGCGAAAATGGGAGTAGTGGGGTGAATAACTGTTGAGAGAAAGTCGCTTGCCGAGGCCAACGAGAAAATGCTGCAGCGACGACAGACATTTCCACCTGGTTCGGAACAAGTTTCCTAACACCTTTGTCTCCCCCTATACAGTCGCAACGCAGAATGGTTAAGAATTATACCAAATGCACATTTCGAGTCAGATTGGCAATTGGAATTATAAAAAATTATAGTGTTTTTAGGAGCCGTGTGGATTAAAATATAAAAAAAGCCTCATTATATCATAGTCTAATTTAAGAAATTTTAATGGCGGGGAATCGAACCCGAGAAGACGAACACCTTAACAGCTAAGTCACAATCACCTCGTTGTTCGCAATTGCTAGACAGTTCTCTAGTTCATGTTTTTGCCTCAAGTTCCTGGGTGTTTTAACGTGAAGATGTCTTTACAGGTGATCTACCTTAGTCTAACGCAACCAGGCATAAAATTGAAAAACAGCAAAAGTGAAAGCGCGGAGTGTTTCTTTTGTCATGCAATCAAGAAGGAAACAAAAAGAACGCCAAATAATGAACATGCCGCGAACGTAATTTTCTTACCCCCCCCCTCCTTATGCAATCGGTGTTCAAACGGGAACTGTAATTGGCATTGTTAAACGCAACCAATCGATTAGTGAACGACGATTGTCATTTGACAAACGTTTCCAGCATAAATGCCTTCGGTACATAATTAAGCCCCCCCTCCTCCTTTGGGTTAATGCCACAACTTAAATGATGTTATTATTTATGCTAAAGTATTTTTGAATAAAGTCTCGGAAAAGCGATGCTACACGAGCACAAAAGCAACGCCAATATTAATTAGCATCCAAGAAACCATTTTATGTTACAACGAACAACTGCGTTGAAATTATTGACAACAGTTGAATCGTATTATAAAAGAGTTCAGATTGTCTCCTTTCGTTCAGTACTATCCCAACCGAATCTAGTATAGAAACATTCATTGTTATTCGAGTCGATAATCTCATTAAAATTATTTAAATGGAAAGTGCGGGAGCAAGCTATCCAAATTATATTAACTATTAATATGTTTTGTACTATTGATAATTAATGTGATACTAGCAAGCAATACGTCGCAACACATTTAAAATTTTAATTTAAAAATGGATTAAAAAAATGCATGGAATAAACAAACGGAATTGTAAGAATACAATGACCTAAAAATAATTCAACAAAATTAATTTGGTAAAAAATGAACTAAAAATGATTATACTAAAAAATTGTGAGAATCGAATAATTATTCAAAATTAATTGTGTTAAAAAATTAATTAAATAATTAAATAAATAATCGAAATAAATTTTGGTAAAAAGATAAATTCAAAAGTAATTCGAAATAGAAGTTAATGTCAAATTGAATGAAAAACAATACGAAATAGATTAAATCACGATTCACAATTTCGTTATCGCAATTTGAATAATGGATTACAGGAGCGCATTGGTTTACCTATTACTTAATTTGATTTCGTATATTCGCCTACCATTAATAGATGAACTTCAATTTTTAAAATGCAAGGGCCCAATTATAGTTTCTTTACCCATCAACAATGAACGTACACTTTTCTTTTGGTCGGTGTATAATGATCATTGGGGGTCTCTCATATTCTACCAGATTTGATTATAATTCCTTGCTCCGCGCTGAATTTCCAGTTTGCAATGTCCTCCACCCCCTCTCCCCTTTGTTATACCGCGCAAGCCACATCTCCATTCTATGAAGCAACAATGATTACAAAGAATTTCGGAAGAGCACGGCAAACAACTACCCGTGTTAAGATGATTGCCTAGATATGCCTTGCCGCTCGCTTAATCAGATTGGCTTAGCAATTATATTTTGGTATTGAAATTACGTTCAACGAATATCAAATAGGTCAAGATTACGCGAGGTAATCTTTAAGATAGGAGCCTCACAATACCACCGACAGATTATCGGAAAGAAAGCAAGGCCCAGTAGATTCATACTGGGTACAGGGTGCCTAATGAATAGCGGATCACTTATAAATAAATGTCTTGTCAAGAGAAATATTGGAAAACAGAATGACTCCCGATACACTTAAAATGTACGGTATACAAAGCAAGCAGAAATGGCAAGAGGCGGTGGTCAAATGACCATGTAAAGGCGAAGTTCTATTTTTATCTATTTTTACTCTTTTCTATATTAGTAAATATTTCGTTAATTCTTACCTTTTTCCCAGCTCAGCGCCGAAATTGGATAGCCCCCTACACGACACTGCAGGTAGAGGTTGGTTCCAGCAACGGCAGTTACATCGGGCATTGGACGAATAAACGGTGGACCTTAGATGGAACAAAAAACATAGATTAACAAACAGTGCAGGATCACGGCAATGTCAGATATAGTCTAACAAACGTTTGCTTTTATCAGGCGAACTTGTAAAACTTAACGCCACTTAATCTATCCGTCATTATCCGAGATAATTGGATAAAATCAAACGGATTTCATTTTGATTTTTTCAATTCTCACGAATAATGACGGAAAGTAAATGTCGTTTAGTTGTACAGGTAAATTGAAACGAAAGATCAATTCAAACGTTTGTTAAACGAACAGATTGACTCAGGTAATGCACTTGGAAGCAACGAAACTTAATAATATATAGTAATACAATTATCAATGATATTTAACTTCGATACAAGGCTAATTGGGTCACGCTATCCACTTTTACACCAATTGTTTCGTACTGCAAAATTATACAAATGCAAAGATACTTGTAGCAAAGCATGATTCTAAGAATAGCAGAATTGTGTGATCATACGATTTTTTTTTCGAAAATAGTAAAAAAAAAATATTCACAACAGAAATATTTAATTTAGTAGGTACTCTGAAAACTTAAAGATCAAATGCAACTTATACCAGAATCTCTAAATTTATGATCATGTTGACTCGAATTTCTGGCCATGATACCAAGAGGATAAACAAAATATCTTCCAAGATTTTTCCTTTCGCCTTCACGCTAAGCCTTCCGTTTTCTCACGATAAATTCGGTTGCCACGGACCTGCCCCCTTCATTGGTAGCATCGAGGAGCCTCTCTCGCGAGCTGCTAATCCTGTTGCTGATACGCGTCAACGCGGCAAAGTCGCCCGGAACTTTTTTCTCCTATCTTTCTCCACTTTCTCCGCCAGTTATGCGAAGACTTCTAATTGAGGCAAATTAATTTGGATGCTCCTCGCGCTACGTGCATGCATCCGCGAGTAACGGGCGCTGAATTATTAATTTGAGAAGTGCTTTTGACGCGTGTTGTTTTCTGAGGCACGAGCTGTAGACTGCGTACGAGCGAAAGGGAAACGTTAAGTGACCGAGGTGAAGTAATTTTGTGCACTTGGCCCCGTGTGCTCGCGTTTCTTAGCTGACGAGACGAAGCTTGTTTTTGTTTTGCGCTAAACAAACGCAAACATCTGGTGAATAGTAAACAATCGGGCGGAAGATATTCAAAGAAATATAAAAAACGTGGTTCGGTACAGCGCCGAAATAAAGACGAACAGAGTCTGGCGAACTTTCTTTTATAAATAATAGTAGACTATTATTTTATGAAGCGGTGTAAAAATGGAACCCCCCCCCCCAGGGTCGGTCAAATTCACCGTTTATGCGCAGTATGGGGGGGGGATCAGGCCACTGAAGTGAGGGGCCCATCCCCCCGACCCCCCGATAAATCGGACCCTGCCTTCCATCTTCAATTAATATCGCAAACCTGGAATATCGACCATGCCCGCACAATAGCTATCCAAATTTCGTATCACGCAATCATTCCCAAATGGAATCCCACCAAAACATGAAATTGCATTTTCAACTACACTCACACCTCTTCAGTCAACATTTGCATTCGAACAGAAAACCGAATTTTGATTTGGATAGCCTATAGAGACTAATTGGAAAGAAAGAGCACTGAAAAATGTCGTCGTCAGAAACGGGCTCACCGCGCACCAGATCGAAATACGCGGAATTTCAGTCTCAATAGCCGCCGGGCCACGAAATTGCGATTCCGACGATTCGATCGATCGGGATCTGACAGACGCATCAATTCGACTCAATAACTTAAGACAGCGCCACATACTGAGCTCCCCCATAACCACCACCACTGGAAAAGCATAACCTGCATATTATACAGGTCTTCCGAAGCGCATGTGTCGGAACCCTTTGTTCGGCGATGAATTATTTACGTTTATGTACACGGGAATAGGAAGGGGGCGGCGGCACACGACTCGAAATATGCAAAATAGAAGTAAACAGTGACGACATCTGCCAGGCGACATCATCATAATCGAATAGCAACAGAGAACGAGCCTAATGCGTGTGACACTTTGGTTAGGTTATCGCACGATGTTGGGCTTTATTCGCGGGAGCCGGTGGTCGTTAGAAACTGTGTATGGCGCGCGTTCACTTCCAAGAAAATTGTTAAGAGTGATGAACTTATCGTAATGCAGGCACGTACGCACTGGCGATTGTCTTATCTACTTAGATCCTCGATTTTTATTTTTTTTTGGAAGGTGTCGACGAATTTCTCAGAACTATTACTGAACGAAATTATCAGGCGTTCATTATATTTTATATCAACAAAAATTTCCAAGAAAAGGAATTTGATTTGTAATTATTTAGTAGCGGAATTATTAGAAAGGAACAATCAAAATGTCAAGCGTCCATTACTTTTCTCATATTAACCAGATTTTCCCAGAAAATTATTTAGAACAGTAATTATTAAGTCGCGGACCGACTATTTCGGAAAATTCGATAAAATTCATATCTTTCGATCGATTTACGAGTCTCCTGATAGCGCTTGGCTCATACAAAACTACGTGGAACAGCGCGATCGATTAAATCATCTGTATTGATAAAATCATCCGTAATGAAAATTCTGATAACTATTTTGAAGCTCAGACAAACCAAAGTGGGATAATACAACATACACCACAGCAACAAAAAAAATGTTGAACAATAAAGAAATATTTCAAACGCGAATGACTGTACTCGAAAGGCACAGAATTCCAATGTGAAGTTGAATACCGTGTCATGTCACAATATTTGGGTGCGGTTATCACTGTAGAAAAATATGAAAGGCTCTCTTTTCACCGGAAACCCAAATACACAACATGCATAGACGAATGCTAATTTATTTTTTATAGCTTCGGTTGAAAAAAAAATCTATTCATTTTTGCGGGATCTCTTTTCGTAGTCCCGCGCTTGTTAGCCATATTTTTTATCGAGTGTCAACATTAGATAAGCTCTGGCACTTCACCAATTTGCTAATTAATTTGGATACGATGTTGAAGTGGGCGTTTCTGGGGGAGGGGAAGTGGAAACTAAAATATTAATTAAAAAGGTGCTTCGACGATGGGTTGGAAGCATTCCCCCCTACCAAACACCAAAGGCAGACACACAAAAAAAACCTAGCCCCGCACAATATTTTCTTTGCCCAGACACCTATCAAAACATCGGCTCTTTTCTACGCATTCATAATGCAAGACAAAAGTTGCTTGGCAACGATACAGTTGCCTGTAGCGCGAAAAAGCAAATAATGACTAATTAATAAGACAAATACTGCTGTACACTCACACGGAGCCGGCGTCTAACAAAATGACATTTTGCACAAAGAGAAATAAAAGTATGAAAAACTAAAATTTGTGCTTAGAGCACTTGTATTGTGTAAGATACAATTTATTCTGTGCCAAATTCTAAGTAAGGATTCGCATCAGAGGAGAACATAGCCCACCACATATAGCTTCTGAACTCAAGTTATCCCAGCTGCCAGGATCATCTATCGCTGCATATAGCAGACGCAACTAACGGTGGTGGTCTAGTAACTTTTAGCGATTACAGCGCCAATGGCAATTCCATCGGCAATTCAGGAAACCAGAAAATAAATTGTAGAAACAGGAAATCCGGAAAAATGGCGACTAGGCAACTTCACGGTTTGCAGCCGCACATGCAGTTTTCCAGCCAAAAGAAAAATTTATCCTTTGGTTGTTTCCTACAAGAGATGGTGCCACCAAAATGCAAGATGAAATGCTGCAGAAGAAAACGGAAAAAAGGAGCAAGAATTTCATTTCATCGATTCCCGATTCCCTAATGACAGGTGTGCTCACAAAAGCCCAGATCGATTATAGCCTATATGCCTAAAAGCCTATAGTTTAGATGAAATCGTGCCATATTGTGAAGGTCGAATACAGTGTTCATCATATCAGTTTGGTTTCGCACTCGTTTGATATGGTAAGAAAAGCATTGCACTTGAACCACGCCCATACACTTTTACACTGCAACGATGGCTCAGTGGGTATGGCAGCATAATATGGAGCGGACGGTCCCGGGTTTGATTACCGGCGCAGGCTCTCGTTTATTCGACGAGCCTGGTTACTGGCGTCACCCCTGAGCTTCCATTAGGGAATACAGAGCTTAGGGGTGGATCCCCGGCAGCCTGGCTATAGAAGCTGCCATTTCCTTTCCCTGCCCCTCACATATCGCCATAGCGACACGAGGGGTAGTAATCCTGTAGTGATTAGCTCTACAGTGATTAAAAAAAATAAAATAAATATAGCACCGTAGAAACTATAAGCTCGTCCCAATAACAAAACCAAAACAAGGTGTGAAAATTATACTTCATATGTGTTTGCCACCACTATTACAACTGCAAATATCAAAAGGTTTTAAAAGTGTTTATCGAAATTTAAATCAAGTTTTCGTATCGGTTCGTTTTCGCTAAACTACTCGAATAAATCTTAGGTTCAAAATATGCTGCCATTACCTCCCCCCCCCCTCTCTCTCTAAAAGTGACCGGACCGCGCGAGAAATATGAGTTGTGGCGAAGAAAATAAGCTACGAGGGCATGACTAATATTGGAAACACACGGTACATTTTCTGGACTACAGCTGCCGGCTACGGTCATATTTCATTAGCGGCGCATATACAGATGAAAGGTGCAAATAATTCTCGCGAAAATCCCATTATTTGGAAAAACGGACGGTATTTCATGAATGAAAAATTGTCACGTACGGAGAAATTTCCCCAACACACAAATCCTCCCGAGGCCTTCGCCTTCTAAAATGAACAAACCCAGAACCAAAAAAAAACAACTAATTGAACAACAATACAGTGAACTAAAAAGCAAGCTTGAAACCGAAAACAAAAATACTGTCCTACTGCCGACACACTCAAGGTAAGTAGGAATTAAATTAGGAGGATCAGACTCGCAATGCAGTTCATCAACCATGCGGCCCCATTTTGTACTCATAATAGGAGACTATCAGACAATT
Organism: Melogona broelemanni; assembly: GCA_033995665.1. Taxonomy (NCBI): domain Eukaryota; kingdom Metazoa; phylum Arthropoda; class Diplopoda; order Chordeumatida; family Chordeumatidae; genus Melogona; species Melogona broelemanni. The sequence continues at coordinate 10,192 of JAUJYS010002367.1, forward strand.
GCGCATTCATTGACACTACAGGTATGACCCTCCACAATAGAGAAAAATCAACATATATTTGTTCAATTAAATAAAACCACAAGAATAAGCCTTAACATCGATTTACCAAAAGATGATTGCTAAATCGTTGTTGGTCGTAACAGATAATTTAAAGATCCAGCCGACCACAAGTAAAGGCCTTAACAACAATTGGGCCAACTAGGGACGCACCAAGGCTAAAACGACAATGGGTTGACTAGACCCCCAACAAATAATGTAAAATAAACGTAGAATTAAATAACATTTAGTTTGTTGTAGCAAATACTAACTAATTCTACGTTTTTTATGATAAGGTGGGATTTATCCTCATACAAACTTACATCGTCGTATTATCCTCGGTGCGTCCCGAGCAGGCACAATCGTAGCTATGGCCCATGCTTGTGATCGGTTGTATTTTTTAAAATTTCAATCTTTAAATGTTACTACTCGACAAAGTCAGATTATAATGGCTGCTGTGCAACCATAAAATACAACGCTAATATTTATTGCTGTTTCGGTGATCTCAGGAAAATATAAAGGCTGCAAATTCTTCGCAACGACAGTGTCGAAACCGCAGGCATTAGTCAGGGTGGTGGATAATCGGGGATGTGACGCGAAGGGATAGGAAATAAGTTGGGAGAGGGTGGCGGGGTGCAGAGAATAAATGGACATAAGCGTAGACAAATTGCTGGGGAATCTCCCGACGCAACATTTTTAAAGGTAATCGTCAACGGATATTTATCACCGGCAAAACCGCGATCGTTCACGAACAAAAAATAAGGGATGTGTTCCGTTACTCACTATTATCGACCCCATAGACTTCGCCAATATTTCCACACTCCAGAACAACAGAACGAACGCATTAGTCGATTTACGCATATTATTATCCACCACAGCACGATGACTTTACCGATGGAAACGGTTTCAAACAATTAATATCTTTTACAGCACGCCAAGGAGTCAAAAATGCCCTTACAAATATGCACTATTAAGCTGCATTTGATCTGATAAAACTACTATAGTATTGTATAACATTTTATGCGAAATCCTATAGTAATTTTGATCATATACGATACAGCTCAATCATACATTTTTGTAACCGTACTGCTTCACAGGACAGCGCCAAATTCGTCAATTAAAAATAGATATGCAGTGTGGTGATAAACCGTAAAAAAAAATTCAACAGTCGTTTTCAACTAGTTTGGTAAAATCGTAAAGAAAACTTGTGAAACTTCAACATGCGACATGCCCGCAACAGTTATACGTCTTTATTTATTTAATTCTGTGAAGTTACTAATTATATCATTAAACCGAATAGAATTTGACAAAAAGCCCAGGAAGAGCCGGCCATAGGCCCCCCAAGGGGCTGCTTGCGGGTTCAAATTGTAAATTGGAAAGAGCCAAATTTGCTAGTAATTAAAGCGGTTATGTTAATGCAGATGACAGTCCTTTTTTTTCCTCAATTACACATCTAACACTGCACGAGAGTAAAGCAGAGTAGACCATATTCAGTCCATGAACGTCATCGTTCCGACGTCTACAGAAACTGGGAACCGCATTTACATATAAAACTGGAACGCGGATCCGCGCAGTCTTCTATTTATGGCCGTAAACCACTCTGATTACGCTAGCAACGTAGTCGGGCATAGAAAAAGTGGCCGAGACTGGCAAAAAAATCAAACGCCCGCAGCCGCGCACTCTAAAAATAGACTCAATGGAAAGAGGCCTCTTCTGTCTCGATGAGAGTCGAGAAAACCTACCGCTGAAAAAGACAACAGAGAAGTAAAGTAGCCAGCTTTATAGCTAACAAAGCCGAATATATAAGCTAGCTAGTCAATCTGACGTTCTAAAGCCAATTAAAGTCATTAAAGACTATACAATGCCGTTGTCGAAGTTGACTAAAAAAAAATTGGCCAAAAGCAGATTCGTCACATCCATGAAACATTGGATAACTAATTAATTAGTGGAATCAGACTAAAATCTTACATAATACAGAAGTACATAATACGACGTCGATGAGTCTTTGAGTTTAAACGAATTGGGTTGTGACCTTGGTAGCTTTAACGTGAGCCAGACAACGTACAATAAGACAAGGGTCACAGATCTGAAAAGATGATGCGCGTGTGAATTTATCTTGCGTAAAAATCCTGAATCGGGAAAACGAACCCGCGAACACTGGGATATAAGCTAATCACAATGCCACATGGCACTCATCTCGATTGTCACCAGCACATTTTTATAGCGCGGAGTTGTCTTCCGCGCATGCGCAGTGGCTATCCCGTTTCCGGTTAGAGGGAGGGGAAAAAGGGAAGACGAAAACGGTCGTTTGCCTGCGCGACGCCGTTCGAATTTATTAGGTTGGCCAGTAGCCAACACCTATCGTTGCAATCGAGAAGCACGGCAAAACACCTGAAGGATTGTTGGTGAGGATGATAGTTAAAGGGGGAGGGGGACCACAAGGGTGCGTACGAGCCTATTCACGCGCGCGGGCGTGAGAAAGGCCAAGCGCACCCTCACCAAATTGCTTTTTCGCCGACGCCGATCGCCAAATTGCGGGCGTCGTCAGTCAGTAGAGCGTGGAACCAACCGCGGCCACTAGATGACGCCACGCAACTAACAAATATTTCACCCATATTCCACTTGAAGACTATATGGTCGTCCCAAACCCTATAGAATTTCCCCTTCTGTGTTTAGATTCGTAATTTTTGAACTTTGCAGTATTGCACATTTTTCATAAAATGTCCGTACAAAGGTGCAAAGAAAAAAAAACGCAATTTCTTCCTCGATCTTCAAAAACAAAAATTAGCGCCACATTCAAAGCTGATTTAATATTATGAAATTTTATATTAACCTAGACTTGTGGTGCAGTATCATTTTAAACACTTTAGGGGTTAAACCCAAACTGCTAACGTTTAAAATAAAAAAAATTGTTTCATTTCGGGAATTTGAACCCGCAATCACAAGCATTGAATTCGAACACGCTAACCACTATGGTCACTGGAATCTCAACGTATATGATTGTGGTATCCTTTTGCAACGTCCCTCAAAATAATACACTGTACAAGCGGACAAGTCAGACTCACCAAATATGTCAACACGTGCGGCATGGTACAGGTCACCTGCCCGGTTGCTGGCCACGCAGCGGTACTCCCCGGCGTCCCGCGTGGAGGCAGCCGTCACGTTGAGGGTGCTGCGTCGAGTGCCGTCCGCGTCGATACCGTCCACCACTCGCGAACGACCGGAGCCGGGCGGACCGGCCTCGGCCAGGCTAGCCAGGGATCGGCCGTCCAGCAGCCAGGCGATGTCCGGCGTCGGATTGCCGGAGGCGGAGCACTGGAGGGAGAGGGCGGCGCCTGGCTGCAGCAGGCGGCTCTCGAACATGGAGTGCAGCATGGGACCCACGTCTGGGCGAAAGGAAAAAAAATGACGGTGTTGGAAATGGGCGCGTTTAGGCAAGTTTTTTTGTGCTATTTAATTTTACCAATTTATTTTAATTCAGCTTAATTTTTCTGTTGAGAAATTGGGCTGTGTGATTGATTATATTATTTCTTTAATTTTTTTTTTCGAGACGAGAAAATATTGCATAATTTCTTTTGCAGTTTTATCAATTTTACAATTTATTTAAATTCAGCTACTTTAATTGCCATCGAGAGGAGTAACGATTACAGAAATATTTTGCAATTATATTTATTTTCCTATGTATGCAGTTCTATTTTGCAGAGCTATTTTAATTATTGTCAACACGGCTAATAGAGAAACCGACTCAACAATTCGCATTACAAAGCCACGCCAACCAACAATCAGAGGGCTAGGGTAGCTACACCTACCTCCGAGGCTGAGTTCCGCGATGCCCTGGGCAATCTCGTCGTTGTTGCGGGCGAAACACTGGTACATGCCTCGGTCCTCTCGTCGCACCGACTCGATGCGCAGGATGTACTTGGTGAGGAGACGCGAACGGTCGCTTAACTGCAGGGGGTGACCGTCCTTGGTCCAGGAGACGGAAACCACTGGGTAGCCGCTGACCACGCAGTTGAGGGTGGCTGACTTGCCTACGTCCGACGAGACGTCGTGGGGCTCGATCCGGGCCACCAGAGGAGCTACGATCGATAATTGAAAAAAGGAGATATTGTTTGAACGAGTTGGTCACCCTACTTCACATCATATGAATACAACTGGGCAACGTGAATGTATACGTTTTTATGTGTAGAACACGTAATAAGGTGTGAGTGACATCACTTCAGATAAGATGATTAATGTAATAAATCGTTTTTTTAAACATAGAAGTCATATACATTGCCACCACTTTTTGAAACAAGAAATTCATATTTGCAATTTTAGAAGGTATCTCTAATATAAGAATATTTGTTTTTTAAACTAAGATGTGTTTGGCACGACAAAACCTTTTAAAACAAGAAATTTATAATCTCACTTTGAGGCAGCATTTAAAACAAAAAGACTTATCCTACGAATAATTAGAATATTTATTAATAAAAGTAATTATTAATAAAAGTAACTAAAAATATTTATTAATTGAGCAGAATTTTTCCCAATAGGTTTGGCATTTTCTGTAGGGTTTCTTAATTTGTGCTTCCAGGACACCTCTGGATGAAAGTGAAAAAAACAACTGATGACAGGTAAGAGATCCATCGGAATCCTTTAGAAACCACAATTACATAATTATATTTTTAATTTTACACAGCTAACAAAAAGGCAGTGGCGGCTCGTCGGGGCAAGCATAGAAAGCA
>JAUJYS010002368.1:0-14954 GCA_033995665.1 Melogona broelemanni
ACAACGTCGTGCAGCTAAAGTCATCATAAGGAGATAAACAACCTGCACATCAGTTATTTCTAAATAACTATCGACAGACTAACGGTAAGGAATATGTTTTTTTTTATGTGCATGTTTACGGTGCCTATTTGCCGTTTTATCGAACCTAACAATACGGTTCCATGCGATAGTGGTAGGTGGTCTAGTGGAAGGATCTTTACTTTTCCTTCTATAATTTCATTCCAAAACGCTAATGTCTTTCTCTTACAGAAAGACACCGCTCGCACAACTCCTTTCCCCAGGTTCATCCCCCCAAACGCAACCCAACATCGCACCCAGCTTGCCTTTAACCTCTTAATCACGTCTCAATATTTGCATATCTTCCGCATTTCGAGACATCGAAGTGACAGGCAAGTCACTCGATACCGTCGCTTCTAAGAGTCGCCTGCAGAATAATGTGATAACGACGTATAGAAAGAAGATTAGTGGCAGATAGAACGTTTACGACGAAGCTGGCACGCATTCTAAACCTCCTCGCGACGATTTTTTCTTTTTTGTTTAGATGCGCGTCATCGGAATGTCGCGCCGTTAACTGATCGAAAAATTGTGAAAAGGTTACACAAAAGGCATGAAGTTCGATGATGTTACAAATATGTTCGCTAGCTCAATAATCTCGACCGGATTCGAACCTAAATCCCCAATACCTAAGAAATTGGAATAATTTCCGGATAAAATTGAATGTTTATGAGCACGAAAACACAAAACGACGAGGTTCACATAAATTTCCGGATAAAGCGTGAGACTCGTTGTAACCCAGTCGGCATTGAAACCGGCTAAGATGCGACGATCCCGAGTTCGACTCCTGGCACGGACTCTCGTTTATTCGACCCCGGGGTACTAGTGAAAACGATCCTTTTAGACATGACCAAAGCGAACACGAAGGTTAAAGAAAATAAATCAAAAATATGCAAATTCTAATTCAATTTTCCAATTTAAGGCGTCCTACAAAATTTCATCCCAAATTTGTAAATAAAAGGCCAAAAGAGAACACGAAAAACAAAATAAATATATAAAGCACAATTGTTGTCCTCACAATAATCGAAAATATCAAAACATATTTGTCGAATTAAATAAATACACAACTGACGGCAAGCATTAGCCTAAGCAGTTGTTAATGCCAAAACATAATTATCAAGTTAGGGAACATATTCGTAATACCATATAACGTCATTTATTCGTCGTTAACATACAAAAATTTAAAGACATAACCGACCACAAGCATAGGTCTTAACATCGATTAGGTCGGCTCGGGAAGCACAGAAAATAAAACCACGATGATGACGTAGGATTATCCTCGGTGCACCCAAAGTAGACATAATCGATGTCAAGGTCCATGCTTGTGGTCGGTTATATCTTTAATTTTTCTAAATGACTAAACGAGTTCAAACAAAATTTATCGCTAACCTTAACAAACAGTTTTCAAATACATGTAGACATACTACAGTATACTGTGATCCCCGCATAGTGCTGAATCAACGAGAAACACAAAATTCCCCAATAGAATTACTATTCCAGTACAGCAGCATTAATGTCTGTAGGCATCGATTCCACCTGGAACCCCACCAACCGTCGGCTGACACGTTTAAGATGAGACCACCGCTACCCCAGTCCGGAGATAAAAGCCCAGACTGTGATTCAAGAAACTGCTATCTTCCTATATACAATGGACTTCAATTTTGCGTCTCTTTTGATGTGCAAACTAGCGGCAGCGCACAAGCGTATCGGTGATCTCGCGCACAGAAGAGCGTGTGACAGTCAAGTACAAGACAAATATCTTAAGAGAGGGCGCGGCGTTGAAGATGCGAAGATGCGATTATCTTGAGAAGGAAACCTTACAATGACACGAACGTAATTCAACCGAGTAATATTTTTTTTGTATTTGATTCCCGATTCAATCGTTGAGCAAGTAAGTTCTTTTCCGTTTTTATGAATGAGGTTTTAATGAAGTTTAGGAATGAGGTACAGGAAATGATTGATTTATTTACTAAAAATCTCGTTCCACAAATAAATGAATAGAAACGATTCCCATTCCGTCTGCGGCTTTAATGCCTGAATAAAGTTTGCAAAAAAAAGTGAACAAAATTGAAATTGAAATAAACATAAAAATTGAAGCAAAAAAGTCCAAAAAATCACCAACGCAAATCAACGCACTAGCAAGTACTTCAACCCTTTTTAATTAAGCGATTTTATATCAGTGTTTCTCAAACTTTATGGCTCGTGAAACCCTTTTTAGAACTAATTTCAATGGCGGAGCCCCATATAGATAATCCGATTTTTGCTTGATATTGGGGCACATTAGGCATTCTAAATCGAACGCCTAAATGCCTTGGGTGCATTTAAGATGAGCACATGCCATTCGAGAACGCCAGCATGGAGAAAATTATAAGATGTTACTGTATTTACAAGCATTTAAATGCACCATTCGCAAGCACGCTTGAGCAGATTATACTCTGCCATTTCGACACGGATATAACGACGGCTAAAATCGCTCTGCGCAGCGCACTCATTGAAAACGTATGGCTATCATTACGTGTAATGCTACTTGTGGATTTCAGGGGTAGCAGAGTCACGTGGCACGTGCATCAAAAAATGAATGCGCGCGTGCTGGTACGTTTCAGTGACTTGCGCTTGTTCAGTAGCGTCAGATCAATTAACCTTCAATGACTTACAAAGCGTCACTGCAACTTAGCCAGCCCCAGGTTGCGCAATTAATATTCGAGCAGCCATCTCTCCTAATAACTATTCACGAATGTCTTCAATTGTAGCCTGAGGCGAATAGATTATTTCCAACCGACTGGCGAACTCCTGGCTTCAGACGCGAACCAACCCCATCTTATAGCAATCCCTCCCACTCCGCCCATCGTGAACCTACACACAACCTATTGCGTAGGCAACGCCCCCAGGTGGCAGATTGCTCAACCGAGCAAAATAAAGCAGGTGTCCGAGCTAGATGGGGCAAATGCAATGAACATCGATAAAAAACACCTACGCGATGGACGCAGGGGGGGGGAAAAATGAGAGGGTAGATTGCTGATGGCAACAAATCCAATTTCGTCAATATTTTGTGTCGGTCAATTATTTTGGAAAATCTAATCATTATTTAATAATCATTGAAAAATAAATTTAAAATTTATAAATATTATTTAACCTTTAAAATTTTTTGAATTTTTAAAATACTTTAACCAAATAAAAATTAAAATAATGTAAAAATTAAGAAACATCGATAATAAATAATTATATCACAATTATATATATTCGTAAGAGCACCTTTCTTCAGGAGTAAATCCGTGGGAGCCGTTGTTGTATGATGCCAGGTACATGTTAAAGATCCTTATCTAGGAACGAAATCTAGACTAGGAAAAATTATCCTGGCTTTCCCTGGTGGGGATTTCAAAACAACAACAGCTGAAATTCGATTGCAGTTCAACAATAAATTTAGATGTACCAGTATATATGCATGTTCATGTAGAATGGTGTCATATTGGATACCCGTGATTCAAAATCAATTCCAGGCCTCCACCATTTATAATATATCTTTGCCTCACCAGATCACACTTTACCACATACGCAACCGGTGGAAAGCCCCGAGCCAAACAAACTTTAGCAATAATTGATTTTCGTAGCGACATACGAATTCCTGGAGTTAGATATAAATATCTGAAGACGAAGTTGGCAATATCGTGCCAATAGAGTAACAGAATTTGATCTACCGGGGACCGCACGTGCTCATGCAAGAGAATCACGTTCCTTCATAGCGTTGACTTCATTACGAATTCAAATACAGAGTATTCGTATTTCATAGCAGAAATGTCACGTGCTTTGTATATCATGCTATGATGAACCAAGTAGCATCAAATGATCCAAGTAGCTTCAAATGAACCAAGTAGTAAATTTTGCCAATTATTATGCATCAAGCACGTGGAAAATCCTAATATTAGTAAGTCCAGAAAATAGCGGAGAATAATGTTTGCATTCCAACATTTTCCTGAACTACTTCAACAGGGCCCAATTTGACCTAACTGTCTTCAAGCTTTCTCGCAAAGAACATAATACGTACGTACCGATGGCTCAGTGGGTATGGCAACATCCTACAAAGCCGACGGTCCCGGATTCGATTCCCGGCGCAGGCTTTCGTTTATTCGCTAGTCTGGGGTACTGGCGTCACCCCTGAGCTTCCATTAGGGAGTCCAGAGATTAGGGGTGGATTCTGCTGCCTGGCTATTCCAGCTGCCATTCCCCATCCTTTCTCTTCCCTGCCCCTCACTTATCTCCATAGAGATCATAGGGTGGATTAATCTTGTAGTGCACTAAGCACTACGGTGATTAAAAAAAATAGATAAATAATATACAACGTTCATGTTCCTTGCTGGTTCAGATAGCAGACATGGTAAATACGGGTAAATGTGAATAAGTTGTCTATTGAATTCGTAAAATGTATCTGTAATGTGTTAGGAGTATAAATGTTTCGCTAGATGGAGTTGTTTTCAATGGTGATTTACGAGGAGTATATGAAACCACCTGAATTCAATTAGCAGAAAAAAGATTGATTCCGCTTATTTTTTAAAATCACTAATCACAACAGGATTATTATTACCCCTCGTGTCGATATGGCGAAATGTGAGGAGCAGGGAAAGTAAGAGAAGGGGAATGGCAGCTGGTATAGCTAGGCTGAAGGACCCACCCCTAAGCTCTGGACTCCCTAATGGAATCTCAGGGGCGACGCCAGTACCCCAGGATCGAATAAACGAGAGCCTGCGCCGGGAATCGAAACCGGGACCGTCACCTCCATAGGATGTTGCTATACCCACTGAGCCGTCGGTTAATGCTGCATAGTTGACAATTAATGAACCAGGATATTCATTGATACAAAATATTTCCAGCGAAGCATGATCCAGATGTGGAATTGTGCTCAGCTTTAATTGCAGTAACGCAACGTATAAGAAAAAGCAAACCATTCTAGTGACATTAGCTTACCAATTCAAGAAATATCTATGTAAGTGGCTCCCTCTATTCACAAATATGCAGCTATGCTGTTGAAGAAAATCGGGATAAGATATTTGTTTTCGTCAGACATATAATGCAAGGCGATATGATTAAGAATGCTCGGTGACAATTACCACGCGCTTCGACGAACAAAACAACCATTTACGTATTCCATTAAAAAATTAGCGAGAGATACGCTCATTGGCACGTACCAATTCACCAAGACCCCATAATCCACCTCTTCCCCCACTTCAAACACCTGTACCCTTCTTGAAAGCAATTTAAAGCCGGAAAAAATAACTCGTGGCATATTTTTCGGTGTCGAAATAAAAGTAGGTAACCCACCAATACGGACGTGATTTTTTTATGGAGGGGGAAATTTGCGTTTTGGAATTGTCAACAAATATTTTGCACTTAGACAATTGTTAGGCTGCGAAATTAAATTTGAACAGTCGCGAGGTTCTAACAAAAAGAAAAAAAAGTTGATCCTTTCAAATTGCTGCTTTATTACCTGTTATAATTTTCTCAACAATTTTTAGTCCCAGTTCGCAATGCTCAGTAGGTATGCGTAAAAGCTCCCCCTGATGCTGTACCGCAATGCACTATATTTTCCTTTGGAGCCATTCGCCTGCTGAACAGCCGTACGATGTCAAGAAACGGATAGACCAATCTCACGCCTTTTAATAAAACAAATACAAATTTTCACCGCGGTGATTTTATAAGCGTAAGCAGTGAAAATTCATATTTCAAAAAATATCTGTAATTAACAATCACAAATGTATTTACAAAAACCTTAAATAATCAATTATTAAAATAACCAAATAAGAGATATCAGCTTCGACACAAAATGGTTGATCTTTAAATAAAACAGCTACGACAGTTACGTTTGAACTTTATTTTTACAATGAAAGTACCGTAGTTCAAGACGGTTAAAGTTCAATTGAAATCGAATAACTGAGATGGACGACAATAATATTTTAATCACAGATCATGAGTTTTGATCTGAGATATTCGAAATGAACCACAATGACTCATGGAAATTCATTGCCAATCTGACATCACTGCTGTGGTCGAGCATGTCACGTAAAAACAAGCTTCACACGTTTCACCGAAAGCAAAAACATAAGGATTACCTCATCCTTATATTATGTCACTGTCCCTGATAATATCTACCTGCAGCTCCCCTGCCATCCGATGGGCTTCTTACTTACAGCAGAGACCCACAAACATTTCCAATGGATAAAAGCCCAACAATACAAACATTTTGAAAATCGCTTGAAACTAATTTTGCCCCAAACAAAACTGGGAATTGTCCAAGAACGTGCATGATTTTTAGGAAATCATTTTCATCTTTCAACTTGTTCCATTAGTTTCCATTCCCCTTAAATATTATTGAGTTACAAAGACAAAATTTGGCTGAATACGAGTATATAAATTTTTTATTTTATATTCTGTATATTAATCTTTTGAAAAACCGAAATAACAGGTTTGAAAATTATTTATATTATAGTTTTTTTGATTATTTTAAATAATAAGACATGAATAGGGATATGAGCTAAAATATATTATTTTAATTATAATTGTTGTAAAATATTCTAAAAAATAATTTTGGAGTCAACATAAATTTATTTTATTTCATAGTCTGTGTATTTCTCTTACAAAAAAAAAAAGAAAAAGAAAATTTCCAGCAATTTGTTTGACATTTTTTATTATTATTCCGGATCACTGTAGGGAATAGCACTACGGGAGGTTATTATACCCCTCGTGTCGCTATGACAATGTGTGAGGGACACATTCCCGTACCACAGAATCGAATAAACGAAAGCCTGCGCCGGGAATCGTACCCGGGACCACCCGCTTAGTAGATTGTGACCATATCCACTGAGCCACGGGGGCCGCACAATTTTAACAGCTGTGCTCGAGCGATTATGGAATAATCGGTAAAATTACACTTTACGGATATAAGCGACCAGAAAATACGGTATCGAGTGGGAAGCGTAGCGAAAGTGACTTGCCTAAAAAAATATAACATGAAGTGACAAATCAGGTGAGACTGAATTTCGCTACGCTTCCCACTCGATACCGTTTTTTCTGGTCGCTCATATCCGTAAAGTGTAATTTAGCCGAAACAATGTTTATTCCGGGAACTTGTTAATAGATTGCAGTCAACAAATTTTTTGCCATGGGCTCGAAAAATCGTTTAATCTGTATCGGTTGCAAATCGGCCAACATCGATACCGGCCAATGCGGATGGAAGGCGCAGCAAATGTGTGCGGAGCACGGCTTAACCGGTCGACCAAATCGAATTTCGCTACGTTGCTCGCCGTCGTACACGAGGAGCCAGAGAAGGGAGGCACGCAGACGAGCAACCGCTCGGTCTTTCACTTCACTCTCTGCAACCTTCGCAGTTCACACGCATAGTAGCTTCGTTCACACGCTTCTCGCAAGCTGCACTTGCTGAGATTTCGCGGCGGCCGACAGACGGTAGGATTCGCTCAGCTCGCGCCCGTGCTTCTGCGGAACTTTCCCTCGACGTGAACGGCTCACGTCCATGCTCCAGTGTCGGGCACCGTTATCGGCAATTGTGGTCGCTCTGGATTGGACACACGCTCGTCCGGGTACCTCTTTCCGCGACGCGACTCCCACGTTGCGATTCCCCTGTCCTGAGATTGGACTTTTCCACCGCGACTTTCTTCAAACGGTTTTCAGCAGTTCTCTCCATTGTTTCTACGAAACTGCGTCAGAGATCACAGCCGCGCTAGTTTTGTTCGTCTCTAAGCACGTGTTTCAACGAGACAAACCCAAGGTAACAGACTGAAATTAACCGGTGCGATTTCTCTTCCCATTTCCGTGACTTTGCCAGTACCCGAGAATATAATCTTCCCCCCGCGGCAAAGTATTGACGACAGAGGAGGTGAGTGAGAAAAGTGCTCCCAATTTGTCGTCGCACCTCAGCCCTTGTTTGCTCGTCCCCGATTCTATCTATTTCACGCCAGAACCGTTATCGCCTCTTTAAAGCGACTACTCCGACGCTGGCTTCTGTTTGAATTGCTTTCGTTATCGTTTACATATTTTTCTGGTGGAAAAGCGGAATATTTGGCACAGACAGAGGAACGAACTTCTACAGAACTCGGGTGTCTCCAGAAGTTAACCCCGCTGTTATCGCTCGGCGCGTTGTTGTAATTGGCAGCGTCAACCGTGTGTGCTTTCAGTGAATTCCGTGTTCCGGGCTATCGTCAAAACGCCGGAGAACCAAGGGGTAACGTACTTTGCTATTGCCATTGACTGCAACACTTCTTCGGAGCTTCCGTTCCGCGTATTTATGGCATGCGCCTGTTCTTCGTCTAGCCGGAGGAACTTTTGTGACACCCGATAAGTGAAACCTCGGCTTCCTCTATACGAGTACTGTGTAATTGGATCCGCGTTACAAAATTTCAGGAAAGAGCCGGGGATAATTTTCACCGAGGCTTGCTGCTCTGTTTAAACCTGCACTACGCTGGACAACGCTTTGCAATATTGCATGTGTTGATCTCTCTACAAGCGCTAATTTTGGATTAAACACTCTCATCTAACAAGAAGACTTTACCACCATCAACATAGCAAACGAGGTAATATAAATTGATAATTTTGATGATTTGCACACTCGTATATTCATAATTTCAATTTGAAATATTGTTCTTGGTATTCTATTAGTTTTTATTTGTTTGGTTTTGCCACGAATGTTCATAGGTGAGCTGAAACTGTTCCACTGAGAGAAACATTTATATTGTGAATTAGGTTTTCCACTGCTGAGCTAATGGTTTTGAGAGCTAAGTTGAAAAAGATGAAAAATATATCGTCATGTTCTCGTAAAATTGCGGTTAAGAAAGACTTATGACCTCGAGATCACTGAACTTGCCCCGACTATGCCTGTTGCTAGAATCAGATTAAAGTGAAATTGAAAGTGATGCTTAACTTGTTGGAGGCGATGAGCTTTTTAAAAATATTTTTTTTCAAGACTTATACATACTACAAGCGCTAATTAACCCTATTATTCCATAACAATCGATAAGTTGTAATACGATAGAAAATGTTTACTCGTCTCGCTTTAAGACAAACTTTTGAGCAAAACAACTGTTTTGTAATGACATGGTAAAAAATGTTTCGAAAGCATATTTTTAAGCGAAACGTATCGCTTACATTTTTTTTTTGCATTTTTATGCTTAACATAGAAATATTTTTTAAAATTTTTAAAAGAAACACAATTAATTATCCAGATTTGACTTTCTTTACACTTTTTCGTCGAGAGCCATCCTGTGCGCATCAAATTTCAGCTTCTGGAAACATGACAGTTTTTATAAAGTAGTTTTTTGACGATGACCAAAAGCCATCGTGCTTCCTTCCTTTTCACCCCCGTCCCACCCACGTTGGACTGGAGGAGTATAAATGCAAAAAAGCACTTAGTTTCACCCAGGTACATAACCCATGACCATGATATACTGTCACTTGTGAACAACTGTTCATTAAGACACACACACACACACACACACTGACGAAAAAGAGCCATTACTGTGCGCATGCGCATCACTCGTGCGTGCGGTTTTTCGGGTTAACCCTGTAATTACGTCGGTTGGCCCGACAGGTAGAAACTGCTCGGGTCACCGAAGAAAGCGCGAAAGCCGCGAACTCACTCCCTCGTCTCCCCCCGAACGCGGTCCCTGCGTTTGCCAGCATTTGCCAGACAGTAAATCGTTCTGATGAGACAGTGATGAGGAATTTCTGAAGACGGAGAACCCACGAAAGAAACTTGACTTTTTGAGGCGGCGTCGAGGCCAAATTATGGAGGAGGGAGCATGTCGGTGCACGTAATTTCTGGCAATGCATTTGTAGGCACGGCGTTGTTGTACCCGGGTATGCCTGTTCCCATCTCTCTCGGGGTTTTAAGCCCGGCATCGAGTTAAGCGTCGTTTACACGGTGGAACATTTCGTTTGAAACCACTCAAACCTATAATTTAATTTGAGGCACGAAAGCGAGTAATTTGACAATGTGGGTTTGCTTTGTATGACCACGGAATACAATTTGTAAAACAAAGTGACATTTTGTAGCTGTTCTAAGTGAAATTGTGCATCGCGTAAACGTCCCCACTAGACAGTCAGTGTTAAGAGAAACCAGATTGCTAGATTCACGAAAATTATTGCCTTAGATTATGTCGTTCAGATTGCACCTTCTTATGGTTCTTGCCAGCTGATAGATTTGTAACACAGTCTACAGAGAGTAATTCTCTCAATACCCGTATTTAATAATACATTCGTTTAAGTACAAATATTTTTTGTATTTTTTTATGTATACTTTTTTTATTAGAATACTCGTAATAAATTGGCCTGTCTCTAACCCAAATGCCACTGCTTTACGTCTGCCTAATTTGTTTAAGCCAACAATTTAAGAAGCTATTACAACATTTTTTTTCAATTCTCATAAGAGGATAATCGTATGGAGGGAAACTAGTATAGCAAAAAAAAAACATAATTCAGTTTGTGATTCAAGCTTAATTAAAAAACGACATAGTGTTAAAAAAGACTAGAGAGCACAAATCCTTTATCGCGAATTTTTGTGGTATTTTGTTTTCCTGGAAATATTTTTTACTTGTCCGGTTGCATTCTGGTTGGTGTTGTAACCGTGGAATACTGCGTGGCATGCGCACCTGCAGAATAAAAAAAAAATTTAAGTGCTCGCAATATTTTATTGTGTATACGATATGTCTGGACGGCGAAGGCAATTACACACACACAGGCAGCATACAACTTTGACAAAATATATACAGTAAGCGATCATCAGGAAGTTTTATTTTCTCAACGTTCGGCTAACGAGATCACGAATTGAGACCAACTGCGGCAATTCGCATAAAATGTCTGAAGTAATAACCGGCATCAGGCTGGTTAGTGCAACGTACTCGTATATGGTATGCACCTAGTACTTCCCAGCAGGCACCTGCGTTTATGTAATAGGCCGTGTTTAATGTGCAAGTTTAGACGACTGACATTTGTAGATCGTTAGTTGAATTTGACGAATTGGTCGTGTTATTCCATCCGTGAAGCACTAAAATAGTTCATCTTTCTTGAAGCTTCGAGCGTTCCATTTTGTATCAGTTTGCGAGATTATTGTATTTGCTCAGCTATATACATTTGAAGGTTTTCTCTTTTATTGCCGTCGCACGATCTTTTGTTTGCTTTTTGCTTTCAAAACAGTTACTCCATTGTAATTTCAAAAGCGTGCTCTTTATTTTATTGATTCAACGATCTGTAGACGAATTGAGATCGAGTAGGAGGAAGGGAAAACCGAATAATTTATTAAATTATTGTGTCGTACGTGCTGCGCGAACCAACACCCTCCACCATGTATGTACACAGTGTGTATATGGAAATTATTATTTTTGTCTATTTTTAATGGAAGACCTATTGTGTACGTACGTATAGAATACACCACCGTGAACTATGCGCCAATTTGTTTATGTGCTTCTCATTCACGGTGCTCCCTACAGAAAGGAACACCTGGGATTGGTAATAAACTTTTTTTTTTGTCGCGAATAAGTTAGGTTTAACAATGGGGACCATGTAGCTGACAGACACCACCATGGCTTCTACTAATGCTAACTGTTGTCGAGTATAGTTGTAAATTATGCTGAAATGTCCTATTGTAGGACAGGTGACGTTTATTCAGTTTGGTTTCATTATAGAGGTAACATTAGTATCGTTTAATACCTTCTACACAGATTTTACATGGATAAGGTAAAAATGCCACCACACGAAATATATTTTGAAACATTATTTTTTTTTTAAATATTTAGTGTGTTCGCAAAATTGCAAAAATGTGTTAAAAAATCTGTCTGTCTGGATTACTGGCATATAATATGTTTTGTATACATATGGTATTGTATTGTATTGTATACATCCAGACATACGAGATTTTTTAATATTAATATTCGAACACACTCATTCATTGGTATCCAATATAGATACAAAATAGCGGTGGCGACCACAAAATGGCGCATGCGTACAATAGTTCCACCAGGTCGCCGACATTGAAAAAAAATAACTATCGCCGAATGCAAGATTTATTACATACTGTGTACATGCATATGTTAAGTAAGGCCTCAAGGGTGGAACATGCCATTGATACCCCCGTTTCCACGTCCGTGAATGGAACCCATGCAATGTGGAGGTGGAGCTATTATTTGAATAATTTGACAGTCTCCTGGGACTGCTCGCTATTTGTTTTGGTGTTATTGCAATCAAATTATATAATGGTAATGAGAGTAGAAAAAAGGATGAGGGCGTTTGGCGAAATCAATTTTATTGTTTCCTGTGTTGAAGAGCAGAGTTGTTAAGTATCGAACCAAAGAGAACCTTGTATGTATTCGCGCTTTATTTGTAAGAGAATGATTCCATTTATATATTCACGACATGACGTCTTTCTGCTTCTGGTTAGCAGAATTTTTTCAATTCAGCCATGGCGATAAATTTTGACTCTTAAGCAAACTACTATACCATACAAGACTTTAGAAGACTTTGACTCACTTCCGTTTGTGGTTCAATGTAATAAGTAGGGGGTGAATTGTTATTCTACTGCAGTAGATACTTTCGGATGCGAGAAATCGTGTCAATGAACTTGAGCAAGCCCAATTAATTATAATAACTTATTACAAAACTATGCGAAGATGATGAAAGAACTAAAGCAAAAATAAAGCGATCGAATTTCAAAATCCAAAACTCGCTACATTTGTCAGCTGACGTCACTAGGGGTGCGTAGTGAATTTAGTTCACTGGAGAACAATTTCCTTACGCCAAAATCATAAACGCGTGTAGACTGCTGACTGTCGCCGTCACAAGTGGAAAAGTAATTTTTGTTCATACGTTCGCGTTTACTTAGAAAGATTTTAAAGCGACTGGCTGATAATAATACGGATGTTCTGCTGTATTACGTTTATTGAGGCTACAACTGATAAGAAAACTTGCAGTGTGTTTAGCTGTCAGATAAGCAGTCCACTGCGCAGATTTGATTTCTCCAGATATTGTGTGCAGTAATCCACACTTTTGACAAAATTTTCAGACGATTGCTTTCGACGTCACAGTTGTCGCGCAAGCAGAATGGTTGATGACTGTTGAACCTTCCTTGGGGGAACTTCTTCACATATCCATACTCTTGCATGGTCGTCATATCGTTTCGGCTCATTTATGAGGGTAGTTATTGTCCCATTGACGGAATATTCCTCCAAGCGCTACTGAATCGCGTATATGACATTTAACTACCTCGGGCAAATAGTCTTGGATTTCGAAATATGGTTGGCCATATAATGAGCTACGTTCCCACGCTTCCCATGTACCGGCAAATGCAACAACCATTAGTTAATTAAGCTTTAGTTGATGTTGACCGGGATGAAACGTGTGATCTCCTGAATGAGAGGGCCGCATATGATTATTATGACGTAGTAATGTGGAGCCAAGTACGCGAAAAACCTCACACCTCTATCAAACAATACGTTCTGGAAGGACTTCATCATTTATTGTTATTGCATACATGATACGTACATACAGTGCACATTAGTAAAAGTGAATGAACTGTTTGAGAATCACGTTACTTGTCCACGAAACAGATTAATACTTCGTCTTTCAATTATCCGACTTGCTCGCATGCTTACACTGAAAATATCAACATAAGGACTGCTTTGAATGGTATCGATGTATTGAGGCTATAGTATTTATCAAAATACTACAGAGGTAGAATAGAGTTCATTTGATAACAGGGTCGTATCGGAAAAAAAAGTATGTTAAGAATGGATGAAGGCATGTTTGTGGTGGAAATATTCGATTTTGTTTGATTGACATTTTTGGAAAGTGAAGTCACCTAGCTCTCTCAATTGTTCTTGATAAAGTGCTCGTAAATCAATTAACGTTTTCTCATAGGTGATAAGGCCTATCCTTTCTTAGGAAGCAATATTGAGTTAGCAGATAACCTTATCAAAGAGTTGTGTTATCGTCTAAATATACTAATTCCCTGTATTCTGTGTTTTTTTTTTGCCCGCATGTTTCAGTGATTTGTTGCTGGAAGTTAACCACACCTACCGCATGGTCAACCGCCTCTTCAAAACAAACACCTGTTCAAAGACCCGAGAGTGTGCGTGGGGTGTTTCGCTGTAATTAACAATCCGTTGTGTGTGCAATAATTTACTTTCGTGCCTGCATGCATTGTGATTCGGCCGTGGAGGGGAAAAATATTATAAAGTGTGATAATTATTCGCTCGTCTCCTGCATTTATTGTCGAGAGGACGAACAAGAGTTAATCCGGATTGATGCGGGGCCGGTCGGAGAGTTAAGTTTTTGAACCTACAGCCGCATTGTGGATTGAAATCAGTCGGGACACTCGTTTTATACAGGCGAATGGAGCTTTGTGCGTTGCAACGGTCGTGTTCGTAACGCTGTGACCTGCCCTCGAACAACTTGTTCCGGCGAACGAATAAAATGCCTGCTGAAAACGGTGCTAATGATGTGGACCAACAACGCTGGTACAACGGTAAGAAAACGTCATTTTAAACCATTTACTAATTATTATTTTTTATTTCTGTCATAAATGAATGAACTATTTTCTTTTTTTTTTCAAAGTCTTTTAGATGCATGTAGCAAATGAAAAATACTTGAATGACTTAACTACATGTAATAACAAAGGATGCAATTCTAGTACAACGCCATAGTTATTTGCTTTTTAATTCCAGACTACATTTTGTTACTGTATATCATTTTCATGTAAAATATTTTATATATCAGTCGGGGTACAGGAAAAAAAAATATTCGTACTTGGTTTTTAGTCAATTGCTATCTTCTAAAGTCTTTTAGATGCATGTAGCAAATGAAAAATACTTGAATGACTTAACTACATGTAATAACAAAGGATGCAATTC